>VZSF01000285.1:90642-296164 GCA_013398295.1 Chionis minor
GGGCCCTGCCGCCGCGCCCCGGGACGGGACGGGACGGGACGGGGTGTCCCGGGAGGCCGTGGCCCGCCGGGCTGGGGACGGCGACACCCCGCCGCCGCCGCCGGGCAGCTGGTGCGGACCCCCTTGAGCGGCGTCCAGGGGATGGATAGGTGTGTCGTGGGAGCCCAGAGTCTGGCGTCTGTGACCTGTTAATGGCAGGGTCTGGTTTTACCCAAAAGAATAAAAGAAAAAAAAAAAAAAGCCACGACACCTACCAGGAGGGGAAATTATTATTATTATTTTCAGTTCTTCAACAGTATCTGCTGTTAATGCAACAGTCAAAATTAACCCATCCTGTCTGAAACCCGTCTCTTTCTAAATTAATAATATTTATTTACTATATTGGTCGGTGAAAGCATCTCTGCTTGTGTGGGTGTGGGTTAACATCCACCAGTAAATGTCGTCTGCAAGTTGTCTAAATATCGCAGGAGGCTTTTTGGTATTTGAAGTAATGCTTTGAGTCACCTGATTCCATAAACTTGGCCAGCAGTTTAAAAACTTCCTTTTACTGTTCTCATACAGTACCCTATTTGTGTTGCGCTTCTCAGTTCCAGAGAAATTCTGCCTCTTGAATGTGTTGAATTTAATGCATAAGTAGCTGCCTCTGTAACCATGTAAGTTGATGGTTACTCACATTTTAGTAAACTTTTTCAGAAGCACAGAAAAGTTGGGTTTAGGCTTCAAAATCGCTTAGGCGGTTTGAGGAGTATTAATGTAGAGAACTTGTTGTTCTGGTGAGGTTTTAGAATATTGTTGATGGACTCAGTTTTAATATTGGTGGTTTCCACTGATTGGTGGGATGTGTGTATGAATATAACGTCACCAACCTTAACTATTGTAGGTGGCAAGAAAAAGAATATTACTTCTGTGTATGCATTGTCCTGGTTTGAGCGTACACAGTATGTTAAGCAGATACTGTACTAAAACATTTTATTGTTTTTGTCTTCACTTTGAGGTGCAGTATCCTCATGGGATCCTGTGTTCTGTGTCAAACACATGAAGTTTGGCAAACTTTCACTTTGCTTTTCTTGAAATAATATTTTGGAGTCATCATGGCCTCAGACTGAAGGCTGTATAATTTCTAACTTCCTAACAAGGACTGGCTTGAAATCAGGTGGTGCAAGTTTTTTTTCATTCTACACGTTGCGAGTTATGGTAATTTATTTTAACTTGAAGGTTAAAATTGGGAAGTGAAATTGGGAAGTGAATCGTCAAAGACTTGATATTTTATTGTTATTATTTTGATATTCTGGTAACTGAGAGCAGTACTGAAGAGAAGCTTACTTTTTCTGTGAGCTTCACCCAGGAAATAGGTCCCTCTCTGCGAATTGCCCTGTTTTGGATTTTAATTTGTAAAACTTGTGCAGATGTCAGCTATAGTAAAGGATAGAATTTTTTTTAACAGTGAAAGAGAGTAACTGGCTCAAGAAATGGTTTTCAGGCCCTTGGCCAATTAAGTAGTCACCAGTTCACCTGGAAAGTAAATTCTGTTTTTTAAATCGTAAACAAACTTCTCACCTTATGCTTGTGCTCCTTCCAAAATAGACTTTTTAAAAAAAGAAATAGGCAAAGTGTATTTGTATTGTATGTGAAAACCTTAGCAAAACTAAACTATAATTAGTCATCTGGAGTGTGAATTTCTCAAACTTTAATGGTGTCAAATCCTATATAGCAGGTAGGGGCAACTGACAGGCATGCCAGGTCTGTGCTGCACGGGCTGTTAGCGCTTCCTGAATTAATTCCTGTTTAAACTAGAATATACTTTCCAAGGAGGGCCTAGGGAAAATTCAGTCTTGATTTGAACGCTTTCACTGAAAATCTGGTCTGTCTCTTTTTTCTTTTTTTTTTTAAAACCAACAACTCTCCTGTTGTGGGTGCTTCTTTATTTTGAATCTGAGTTTGCCCAGCTTTATCCATTTCTCTACGAGATTCACAGACTCTTGTATCAGCATTAGATTTCCTAGGGGAGGAGGAGGGGAAATAGGGATTTCTTCCACAGCTCGCTTGTAAACCCTGGGCAGTTTTCTTGCCTCCTACTTTGATAAACCACAGCAATTAAATTCCTAGGGTTTTCCAGTATGAAGACGTGGTCTGCAGTCATGTAATCTGCTGGCTCTTCCCTGTACCATTCAAACGCACCGGGTTTCTTACTGAAATAATAAAAGCTTTTTGGGGAAAGGACTACTGTTTTTATGCACAAAGGCCTTTGCCGATGCTTTCCTGGCGTGTTTGTTAACTGGCAACGTGGTAGGAAGTCTTTTGTTGAAAAGGGTCAGGGGTGGCTGTGGGCTCCAAGTGCTCTGAAGGCGGTGGAGGCTCTGTCTGATGCTGTGAGCTGAGCTAGCAGTCGCCATTGCTCCTTCTCCTTCCTCGCTCCTCATCCTGTGCTGCCTGTATATCCCGAGAGCTGACTCCGACACTTGCCGGGCCTGTCTTTGTGCTACTGTAAGTTGCTGAAATAGCAAAAGGTTAACTGAATGGAAACAGTGGGACCGCTTTCTCCAGTTCTGGGGGAGGTACAGTAGCTGAAGGTTGGCCCAGAGCCGATGCAAAAGGTGGCATAGGATGGCAAAGTGGGGAGGGGGAGACTTTCATGGTGAAGGGTGGAAATATAAATGGGAAATGGAGAAACTGAGTCTTATGGTGGTGGTTCTTTGGTTGGCTAGATCCTTACTGTAACGTTTTGGTGGGTTTTGTGATTCCCTAAAGGCTTGCTCAAGGTCACATGCTCTAAAAACTGAAGCAAGTAAAAAACCAAATCAAAACAACAACAAAATAATAAAGGACCGATTAGGAGATGCTAATTCCTAAAGTTTTACAGTAATTTAACTGAACCTGGCTTCAGAGATAGGCAATTTCATATCTGTGTTTAAGAACTGATGCTTTAAAAGAATACTTTATTTTTGATGCTTCCTTTAGAAGCAGTTGAGCTTACTTATTTCTTATTTTTAACTTTGTGTTACAAAAGAATGCAAAAAGTGCCTGAGCTTAAAAAATTTTCAAAACTCGGTCACAAAGAAAATGTGATACTGTAAATGTGTTTCTGTGATAGTTGCTTGCAGAAGCCACGTATGAGATGCTCATTCTTCTCTTTGTTCCTTCTTGACTTCTTTGGCCTTTCCTCTTCTTTTCCCGCTAGGGCTTGCCATGTCCCAGCTTTACTTGTGCCCTTTCTTTTGTTTTTGAGTTTCATTGAATAGGGAGAGCTAGAAATGTCAGGAAGTGATGTGCTGGCTTTTAAATAACGTCCTGCCTACCTCAGTCTGATATTTAGAGTTATTTATTGTTTTAAAATGTAGGCAAGTCCTTTTCTTGAAAAGGCTGATGTTTTGCTGTTTGTGAAGTCCTAATTTCAGAAGGAGGTGATGATACTAAGTGAAGTTGATAAGTTACATGCATGCTTATGGTCAAGACAGTTCTTCTGGAACCTGTGCTGCTCATGTGCAGTGAGGGTTTTAATTTAAAAGTTGAAGTTGTAAGTAGAAGTCAACAAACCCTGATTTACAGGAGTAACACTGTTGAAGTTGTTTTCCCAAGCTAGGTGTTTCACTAGACGGGTATTGATAAGCTTTGAGGTTGGGCCCCTCTTAGTGCCAATAGCAACAAATTTTTCTTTGTAACCTTGGGGGCACCTGTATCCCACCATTATGTTCTTGATTGTTCAATGGTTTGTGTACTTTAAGAACTCATTTATCTGGTTCTCTTTGTAGGGCTGGGCCCTTTTTTGTGGCAAGAAGTCCCTTGAGATGAAAGCTTAGACTGAATATCCTGTTCTTAGAAGTATTGCTAAGGTTTACCTTCTTTTGAAACATGGAAATGTTGTTCAAGGCTTTTTTGTCCATCTAATCGTGTTGGATTATTTCTTGTGAATGTCACTAACGAGGTATAGTTGAATTTAGCATGGTTCTTGTGAGGGAAGATCATGATTTATATATTAAAATTTTGTGTGGGGAAAAAATAACACATTAGACTTTGAATAAAGATTACTTTTCACAAGTGAGTAGCCGCCTTTTCATCTTTTTGATTCTCTATTGCTCTTACTAGTGTAAAGCTCCCCCAAAGAAGTCTCACATTTTCATTTGTACCATCACGAAGCTGTTTGTTTGTTTGCATTATGAATCAGGCAGAAGCAATTCTTTGTTCTGATTTGCAGCTGGCAAGTGAAGCATCCCTCTGTGCTAAGCCCTCCAAAATACCCGAACTGCATTGTGCAAGTCTGTCTTCTGTACTGTCATAACTTTGAAAGTAGACTTTTTCTAGGAAATCACATCTTAAGGGAATATTTAGTTAATAAATCTTTATACATCTGTGAGTTGGGATGAACTTTTACTATGCAGATCACTTCGTAATCCATTCCACTAGTTAAATTCAGCCAAGCAAGGTGTAATACAGAGAATGAGATCACGGTTGATTTATATATATAAGATGTAATGGAACAAAACTAATTAGGTGAAGTAATAATTTCGATTTTGTGGTCTTAATCCTATGAAAAGTTGTTTGGGTTTTTTTTTAAGCTATCATTAAGTAGATGTGAAAATATTTCCTGGGACTTTTTGGATTATTTTGGTTTGGTGGTTTGTTTTTTTTTTAAGGGGCAACAACATGACTAGAGAAGGTGAAAATGTTTGATAATGCAAATTTACCACAGACTCCTGACCTATTGATGGAGTGAGATGTTAGGATGAGCATGAGAACTGATACAGTCTTATTTTATTAAGATACAGATTTTCTGTTCTTTTGTCTTTCTGTCTGACCTTATGATCTTTTAAAAGTCTGGTGATAAATGTGTTATGTTATGTTGCAGCAATTACTAGTACAAGGCTTCTTGTTTGCCAGCCAGTTTCTGTGCTGGGAAGCTGGTGAGATTCTATATGATGTTATGCTTGGGTAATGATTCCTCTGACTCAGTTTTTCAAAGTTATTTTAAGTACCTGGGCATTGAATCATCAGAGACTCATTACAAGAGGTCATAATTTAAAAAAACATGATTACAGTAGGTAAAGAAAAGGAGGTCTGGTGTCAAATGTCATACACTTCATCTGGTTTATAGATTCAGGGATTCAGATTTTAACAGTGGTAGAATTTCTCCATATAACAGTATTATTTCAGCAAGAAGTCTTTATGGTTAACTGTGGCTTTGTAAAAGAGCTTATTTTACTCCATTCTTTCAAGGTTTTCCTCTGAACTATCGCCTTCTTTTAGAACCTCTGATTTTTCAGGTCTTGAAAAAACTCCTGGAATATTGAATGTCCACACATTCTTCTGTTTATAAAAACCTCCTTATTTGATTAGGACATCTGGCAAATTTCAGAGTTTACAGAGATTACAAAGGGAAAATGATACGAGAACTTTGCGGCTTTAAATACATGGATTCCCTCCTGTATTAAATTTACAAGCAGTTGCAACATTGATGTTGTTGGAAGCAGTCTTGCAAAACATCACAAAAGCAGGTAGTAGAGACTGTAGAATGGTGGGAGTGATTTGTTTCAGCCAGCACAAATCAACATTTAGGTGTCTGGAATTACTTAAAGTAAATAGGTATGGTGGTGTTCAGCATCTAAAGGTAAACCTTTTCTATGGCCTATGTACGTTTCACAATAACAAGGTCGTTCAAATTCACTTTAACCTTCTCTGAGGGAGCAAAAATCAGAGCTTGTACTTTTACTTTCTTTAGTTGTATTCATGTTTTTTCAGCGATTTGTGACTGGAAAGGAGCTTCCCAAGTAACAGAGAGTTCAAAAAACAAGGCAGTCTTGTGCTAGTCCAATAAGCAAAATCTAAATGCTACTGAAGAGGGGAAAAAAACCATATTGCATATTGCTTACTGAAAAATTTAAGCTTTGAGCCTTATCGCTTTTTGTCAAAGTCTTTCGGCTTCATATGGCTAAGAAACCTCTGTCAGAAGAACCTAAAAGAGGCAATTAGGACTAGAATCGTTTAGTGTTGACAGGTAGTCCTCTGTAAGAGCCATAGTAAGAGGAGAAGGGCATGAGGGAGAACTCTTGTTGTTCAGAGCTGCCTTTACGCAGACCGATCCAGCTGTTGTGTAGTTGCGAGTGGACATTCAGGGCACGGCATGGTATGAAAGGCACGAGAGCCTTCCTGGCCGCTCCTAGTGAGAGGGTGCCCGCTCATAGTAAGCGTGCTGGGTAAAGTCACATCAGCGGCTCTGTGTGAACAATATTTTTTTGTTGGTAAAAACTCCCAATTTCCTCCCGTATTTTATAGCAGCTCTTCCCCTGGGACCTGTCCATTAAAGGAAACCACTGTACAGGAGGGGTTTCCAATGTGCAAAAATAGGTGGCTGGAAGGAGGAGGAGGTGGTAGGAGGGTAGGCAGTGGAGCTTGAGGGGAGGGTGGTCCCTGGGGAGTCCAAGCAAAACAGCTGCTTCTGGGGATGGGCAGCCATGCCTGACCTGGGGTTTCTGCGAGCGGGACTTGCCCAGGTGAAATCATTCGGTCCCACTCTTGTAAAAAGTGGGACTGAAATATAACTCGTTGATGGGTGTTTTCTTATGACTTATCGTTGTGTTACTGACTTCTGCTCTGAGTTGCCATCTGCTCCTCCTTGGCAAGGGAACTGTTGTGCTTTTATTTTGTGTATTCATATGGTATCTCTGTTTATACACAGTAGGGTTTGGACTTGCTTTGCTTTTCCCAGCCTTCTGGGACTGCAGTTCTCAACGTTCAGAGCAAAAATAAGTTGTCCTCTCTATTCTAGTTGAATTTAAGTGTTTGTTTTCCTGGCTGATACAACAAAGTGGCTAATTTTCAAGAACAAATATAAAAATTCTCTTAGGTTAACTTTAAACTGGTTCTTTCTTCTGTATGAGGAATATTTTTCTTTGTCGTGAGTACATGGGCAGTTTCCAAAAGAGAGATGATTGATATAAGGCTGCTACATTTATTGTTCCTGCTAGTTCTGATTTAAATCCTGGGGTTCCCTGGAGAGCCTATGCAGTTCATCTTTCTGCAGCAGTAAGGCCATGACTGATGAGGCGCTTCATTTTGTCCTGCAACTTCATCAGATTTGAGAATTAAGCTTAAATGTTTTATTTCCTCCACTGCATTAATTCTTTTTGGGGGGTTAAGATTAAATTCAGTAATTGAATATTGCAGTAACATATGATAATATAATGTAATTAGTGCCTACCTAGCTATAGCACAGTTCTTTCAACAGTACTGTAATTTCTTCCCTTAAATAGCCCTGTATTTATCTTCTGAAGGTGGTTGCTGATGGAGTACAAAATTAAGCATCATCCTTGCTGCAAATGACTAGACCATATTCTTGGAAGTTTGTATATGGTTACTGAATTGTAATTTTTATATCAACAGCTCTGTCACATTCTGTCAAGCTGCCAGATTTTGTAGTAATTTGTTAGGAAGCAGCAGTTCAAACTTTCTTTTCTGACTTCTTTGGTGCTGTTTGTCACTATAAAGGTTGCTGGTATAAGAAAAGTTTGTGTGTCATCCAATTTAAATCAATTCCTAGATAATGAAAGATGGAGGTTTGTAAAGGAGAGACTTTAAATATTGTATGGCCTAATCCAGCTCTGTCATTCATTATCGCACTCTCTTTTTTTTTTTTTTTTTTTAATGTAAAGTGACTTAAAATATTGCTAGTGTGCACATGGCATTAAATTGCAGGTGACTAATGTCCAGTTCAAGTGCCGGGTGTTCTCTGGCCACATCTAATGACTGAGCTTTGCTTATTTGAGCTGCTGTTTAACATGCCCAGTTTGTAACTTTATGGGGTCTTGTACTTTTCTACACTGTCAACAGAAAAGCCTAAAATAGCTCTGGGCTTGGGTACATTAGAACCCATAAAAACTGAACTTTGTCCATTTCTAGAGTAAAGAAGCTGCCTCTGATAAAATGGTAATACATTTATGTTGGTATAACAGTTTCCTCACTTCATACAGGAAAAGTGAACATAGAAATCGTTCATAAAGTAGTGTTTCTAAAAGTATTTCTAAAAAGGACTAAGAGATCCGAAAAGATTAGTATATTGATTAATATTGGTTACTCAAGTGACAATTTAGCAGAATTCCATGTTGAGAATCTGTTCTGCTGTGTTTGACATTCCTTCCCAGCTGTCTTCAGTTAGCATGATATTGAGCACTTGTTTTTCTATTAAAATTACCCATGTTTGGAACTTCAAAGTAGTACAACTATTCCATTCTGTATTTTACAGGTCAAGTTTTATTTGAAGTAGCATCATTTTAACATGCAGGTAGTTTGCTTTGCTAGTTCTTCATTTGCTTCTATGCTGGCCTGTGCAGCTGATATGTCGAAATGCACAACGTGTTATACTGTGGTGAGTCTGAAAAGGCTTGAAGTTCATTAGATTACTTCAGCAAAACTTTGCGCCTCTCCAGTTATTGGGATAATTACTGTTTTTTCTAATCTGTGCTCTCATAGAGGCAGCACTGTTCTGTGACTACAAGCGGTCTTAATGAGTAGGTCACAATGTGACAATTTTTCTGGTGAACGCTGCAGGCTTTTTCTGGAACCTTCACCACTTACCAGCTTTGCTCTTTGGGGACAGAACTGCGAGGGTACAATACTGATCTCCCTAAAGTTTCAGGGGATGTGACACAGCAGACTTCTGAAACACACAGTTAAATATTGGTTCAGCAAACAGTTGTGAGTGTTGCAGTTTGATTTCAGAGACACACTAATGATTAATCTAGGCAGAGATTTTAATCATGCCTGAGATAAATGCATCCTGCTTAACATCCGTAAATACAAAGGCATGCTGCACTTCTGTCAGCTATATGTCCTGGTCTAACTGGGATTAATCTTCTCAGATTTTTAATTCTTTAGTCGCCAGTCTATTTGGGATCTGGAATAGGTTGGTATCCAGAAGGGAGAACGTGGGGAACTCTGGGCACTTGGAGCAGTGCAGTAAATTGGTTCTGAAAAAGGTCTCCTGATGTCATTGGAGCTCCTCATTCATGATTAAAAGTTGTGCAGGACATTGTTAATAACTGATAACTAGTTTATAAGTAATGTTTTAAACAAGAAAAAAACTTTGGGTACTTAACCTAACTGAAAGCTCAGATGTGATTCACAGGAGTATCTGAGTCAGTATTTGGAAACATCTCTTAAATCACATGGATGTCTTGCAGCTGAATTCCCCTTGCTTCTGTACTGCTTGCGTGCATGGGGATTCTGTTACTTGGTTCGCCAGTGCCCTGTAAATAAGTCCATATGAACACCACAAAAGGTAACCAAGCACCCCTTTTAATAGTGCGTGATGGTTCTGCTCTTTTGAAGGTGTCAGGATTTGAATGCTGCTTTGTAAAACTACTGACCTGCTTGTAGATAATGCACAAACTTTAAAATTCTTAAGAACTGTCGCAAACCTGGAAAATATTGCAGTTTCTCTTTGCTTTTTTTCACGATTTGCAGCAGTGGTTATCTACCTACCTGATTTGTAACTGCATGGAAAGAAGCTATAATTTGTTTTAATACCTTGAGATTTTGATCTGTTATATTCTAACACTTTTTAGGAGATCTTAGTCTTACAACCATTTTAGTCCTCATACTGCATCGATAACTTCTGGTTGTAGATGCTGGAGCTGCGCAAGCGGCCTCCCGATGTGTAGGAATTCACTCAAATGCAAGTTAGTGTGTGTGATGCCTGTCACGCTGGCCAGGAGGGCGTTTCAGTTCCCTTTAGAGTGGGCTGATGTTTGCTTATAGCTAGACAACTGTAAAGAAGCTTATGTTCTGTACATCGAAAATAAGATACATAACCAAAAATGAGCTGGACTAGCTTGAACAGAGGGCAGGTCGTCTTTGCTGAACAAAGCATTATTTTCAGCAAGACAGTGAAGATCTGAAGTGCTAATCTTTCTAAGACCTGAAGAGCTAATCTGTCCTCACTGAGGAAAGCCTGAGTTGCTGTAGAAGCTAGTAAGTCATTGTCTTTATTACCAGAGAAAACGTTTACAAGCCTCCTTAACACTTGAAAACCTGCCTAATTACTTCTTTCTTACACAAAATCATACAGAAATGGTTTCAAGGTAAGCTTATTACCCCTTTATTTTAATTCTAAAAGTGTCAGTGGGTTAAGCCACATGCATGTGGGTGGAAACAGAGTATTTCATTACCGTCCTTTACCCTATAAATGCCTCAAACTTTGTGGTTTTTGCTTTTTGGAAACTACTCGTGCTTTGTTAACTATTTTGTTGCAATATGAGATAGGCCTTTTAATCTGGTGTGAATACCTGCCTGAAGTATTGTAGGCACATGCAGCTTCTGAAGCTGAAGAAGAGCTCCCTGTTCTGCGTCTCCTCTGTCTGCAAGCATATTTTATTAGCAGGAAGAAATTAATGCAAGTCTTTGTTTCTTAGCTTTTTATCTGTATTTAATTTGCTTCTAATGTGCTTAGAGTCAGTGGTGTTGACTTCAAATGTCTAGCTGCAGGCTACTGAACTTCTTTTACAGTTGAAAAATTGCTCAGAAGAAAGCGAGCCAGTGGGTCGAGACACATTTTTAGTGTGAATTTGTAGAGTAATATGAGGATCCAGCAATTACAGCTGGTGAGAGAACTTTGAGGAATGATATCTGAATATGGTGACCTCTCTTAGTCCAGAAGTGGAGTTCTGGACTGAACTTAGTTTCACTTTTTCTATGATTTTTTTTTTTTAATTCTGATGTTGCTGAAAGCAAAACCCAATTGTGTTAGAAAAGAAATGTAGTACTAAATAGAGGTTTTTATAAAGCAAGGGGATTTTAATTTTTACGTATTGTTTAATAAAATGATAGTGTAAAACCAGTTTGAAGGGATGGTTCAGTTTCTTGAGGCTAGTAGCTTTTGTCTAGGCAGATGTTGTTGAGCACATACACAAGAACGGTGATATCTAGCTCTATACAACAATACATAATTTTTCCATTTGCTCTGTATTCATTGAAAAGATAAGCATTGGGTTTTTTCTCCTTTGTAATAAATCTTTATCACTTTAACCGGCAGTTTCTAGAATCTCTTGAATTTCCTAAGGTAAGGCTTCTGTAGGAGTCTGTCTGAGGAAACAGTGTCCCTAGCGTCCTTTTATGCTTCCATCTTCATTTTTTTTCTTTGCTTCTTGTCTCTTAGGAGAGCCTGTGAGAGGAACATGTTTAGAGACTTCCTGACTCTAGGCAAGACAGAAGGTAGCTGCCTTTCCGGGCTGACAGGCATAGGCACTTGAAGAGCCACATGGTATTTCTGCATGGACTATCCAAATATGCACTTAGCCTAGCAGTCTGATGCAGTTGTGACAGAGGGGCTAAAATGAAGAGGCGCTTTTTTTTTTTGTTTCAAATTATAGCCCCAGATATTGCAGCTGCTGCAGTGAAAAATCTCTTCAGTCTTGGAGTACTTAATGGCTTTTGCGAGCTTGAGGTTCACGGTAAAGGATGGGGGAAAGGTTAAATCTATCTAAACAATAGCCACTGTTGGACAAAAGGTGGTGCCCTTAGTGCTCTGTGGTGGGAGAGAGGTGGGGGGGCTCCTGCCTGTTTTTCTGAAACATGTTTCTGCCTGTTTTTCTGAGTTTGTTGGACACCAGTTGTTTTAAACTTCTTGCAGTACCCTTAGTAGTCTCAACAGTGGGACTTGGTGTGCGTTCTGGCTTGTTGAGAGTTTTTTCAAAGATGCATTGTTTAAAACATGGTGACTTAAGTAGTCTGTTTCTGAATAGTGAATTGAAACAGTGGTTAAAGTGTGACTAAGCATTGCCTACCCTACATCATTTCTGTAGCTTCACTGACGCAATGAGGACAGCTAGGGGTTTAATGCTGACTCTTCAGCTGATAACAAGTCAGGTGTCTTGCAGTTGTTCTAAGCAGTAAACTACCTCAGAAACTATATTAGATAGTAATCACAGGGCGAATTGTTGAGAAAGATCAAACAGTACAGAACAGAAAATGGAAAAATCATCTCAAGTTAATTGCCTTAGGTTGCAGAGTATTGCCACATTTTAGGTTAAATGCTTCATTACACAGAATCACAGAATGTTGGGGGTTGGAAGGGACCTTCGGAGATCATCTAGTCCAACCCCCCTGCCAAAGCAGGTTTGCCTAGAGCAGGTTAGACAGGAACGCATCCAGGTGGGTTTTGAATATCTCCAGAGAAGGAGATTCCACAACTGCTCTGGGCAGCCTGTTCCAGTGCTCTGTCACCCTCAAAGTAAAGAGGTTTTTCCTTATGTTCAAATGTAATTTGCTGTGTTCCAGTTTGTGCCCATTGCCCCTTGTCCTGTCGTTAGCCACCACTGAAAAGTCTGGCCCCATCATCTTGATACTCACCCTTTAGATATTTACAAGCATTCATGAGATCCCCTCTCAGTCTTCTCTTCTCCAGCCTAAACAGACCCAGGTTTCTCAGCCTTTCCTCATAAAAGAGGTTCTCCATTCCCTTGATTGTCTTTGTAGCCCTCTGCTGGACTTCCTCCCATAGTTCCCTGTCCTTCTTGAACTGGGGAACCCAGAACTGGACACAGTACTCCAGATGTGGCCTCACCAGGGCAAAGTAGAGCAGAAGAATGACCTCCTTCGGCCTGCTGGCCATACTCTTTTTAATGCACCCCAGGATGCCATTGGCCGCCTTGGCCATGAGGGCACAATGCTGGCTCATGGTCAACCAGGATTCCCAGGTCCCTCTCTGCAGAGCTGCTTTCTAGTAGGTCAACCCCTAACCTGTACATGGTGTTATTTCTCCCCAGGTGCAGGACCCTATGCTTGCTCTTGTTGAACTTCATTAGGTTCCTTTCTGCACAACGTTCAAGTCTGTCCAGCCTTCTGGTGTGTCAGCTCCCCCTCCAAGTTTTGTGTCATCAGCAAACTTGCTGAGGATATACTCTGTCCCCTCATCCAGGTCATTGATGAATATGTTGAACAAGACTGGATCAAGTACTGACCCCTGGGGAACACCACTAGTCACAGGCCTCCAGCTGGACTCTGCGCCACTGATCACAACCCTCTGAGCCATTCAGCCAGTTCTCAATCCACCTCACTGTCCACTCATCTAACCCACACTTCCTAAGCTTACCTATGAGGATGTTATGGGAGACAGTGTCAAAAGCCTTGCTGAAGTCAAAGTAGACAATGTCCACTGCTCCCTCCTCATCCCCCCAGCCAGTCATGCCATCATAGAAGACCAGCAGATTGGTCAAACATGAATTTCCCTTGGTGAATCCACGTTGACTACTCCCAGCGTCCTTTTCTTGTATATGCTTAGAGATGACATCTAGATGAGCTGTTCCATTGCCTTTCCAGAGATGGAGGTGAGGCTGTGACTGGGCTGTAGTTTCTTGGGTCCTTCTTCTTGCCCTTTTTGAAGACTGGCGTGACATTATCTTTCTTCCAGTCCTCAGGCACTTCAGCTGTTCTCCATGACCTTTCAAAGATGATGGAAGTTGGCTTGGCAACAACGTCTGCCAGGTTCCTTAGCGCTTGCGGGTGCATCCCATCAGGGCCTTGTGGGTGTCAAGTTTGCCTAAATGATCTCTAACCTGATCCTCCTTGATCAGGGGAGAATCTTCCTTTCTCCAGGCTCCCTTACCTCCAGGGTCTTCCTGGGAGCTGGTCTTAGCTGTGAAGACTGAAGCAAAGAAGGCATTCGGTAACTCCACCTTCTCTGCATCCTCTGTCGCCAGGGCACCTACCTCATTCAGCAGACATTTCCGCTAGTCTTCCTTTTACTACTAATGTACTTGAAGAAGCCCTTCTTATTGTCCTTGACGTCCTGTGCCAGGTTTAATTCCAACTGATCCTTAGCCTTCCTCATTGCATCCCTGCAACTTTATCCCAGCCAAAACCAGCATGTTTTCCACCCCTTATTTGATAGGATTTATGTCATGCTCAGGTCCCACACTATTCAATACATCCTTGTTAACCCTTACCACCCTTCCCATCCTTTAGTATAATACACAGATACCATTCCCTTTGTCTGAGGACCACCCCTATAACATGTCTTTAAAATTTCTCTTGAGTTCATTTAATCCATGACTTTAGGCTCCATCAGTTACGGTGATCACTCACTCAGGACAGGAGAGACTGTGTCTTGCATGGAGATACTGGGTGCCAAAGCCAGCTCAGGTTGGGTCGTTGCTGCACTGCCTCTTGTAAGACTTGTCCTATTCTGGTTCAGGTGGTTCCTGCTACAGTAATTCCTGTAACATGCAACTCAAATCACGGGTTACAACAATTTAAAGGTATATCCATTATAGTCTCCACCCCTGGTTCCTTTGGGCCAGGTTATAGGGTTTAACATTGCAATGAACTCTTCCCCTTGCTCCTAGCCTGGCTAGCAACAAGGGGTTCCTGCTATTGGAATTCCAAAGCATGCAACTCGCATCCAGGGTTACAGCAATTTGAAGGTATTTCCATTACAATCTCCACCTCTGGTCCCTTTGGACCAGACCATAGGGTTTAACATTGCAGTGAACTCCTCCCCTTGCCCCTGCTCCAGCTTGGACTTACCCACAGACTACAGTCCCTTAGGGGTGTACCGGCTGCAAGTGGAGCCTTCTCTATGAATGAGCCACAGTCCCTTCAGAGATATACCTGCTGCGGCTTAGACTTATCCACAGTCACTTTGAGATATACCTGCTCCGGTGTGGACTTGTCCACGACCACAGACGCTTTGGAGTGTCCTGCTCCTGCGTGGGCTCATCCACAGGTCACAGCCGCTTCGACTCGAGTTCACGCTGGAGTTCCAGCCTGTCCAGTACAGCACTACAGAAACAGCAGCAACGCCCTGGCCATCTGCCAGCCCACACGCATGGCTGTTGCTGTTATCAGAATGTTCCCAGGAGCAGTAGAGTAAGATGATAAGCAAGTACAGCAAGCAGCAAAAGCAAAAAGCAGCCACTAATGAGCACTAGACTCTGCAGTGAGGCAAGGAAGCCCCATGGCAAGCACAGAAGTCTGTCAATTAGTAACTGAACAGCAATAAGAGCTATAAAGTTGGTCTAGCACGTTCCAATCAAATCTGTTCTGATCTTGCATGCTTTGAGCCCCACATTGGGTGCCAAAAATGACTGTTGTCGTTTAACCCCAGCTGGCAACTAAGCACCACGCAGCCACTTACTTCCCAGGTTGGGATGGAGGAGAGAATCGGAAAAGTGAGAAAACTCATGGGTTCAGACAAACACAGTTTAATAGGTAAAGCAGAAGCTGCGCACGCAAGCAAAGCAAAACCATGGAGTTCACTGACTGCTTCCCATTAGCAGGCAGGTGTTCAGCCGGCTCCAGGAAAGCAGGGCTCCATCATGCATAATGGTTACTTGGGAAGACAAACACCGTAACTCCAAACATTGCCCCCCTTCTTTCTTCCCCCAGCTTTATCTGCTGAGCATGACATCCTATGGTATGGAATATCCCTTTGGTCAGTTGGGGTCAGCTGTCCTGGCTGTGTCCCCTCCCAGCCTCTTGTACACCCCCAGCCTACTCACTGGTGGGATGGTGTGAGAAGCAGAAGACCTTGACGCTGTCCAAGCACTGCTCAGCAATAATTAAAACATGCCCGTGTTATCAACACTGTTTTCAGCACAAATCCAAAACATGGCCCCATACTGGCTACCGTGAACAAAATTAACTTTATCCCAGCGAAAACCAGCACATGCAGCCAGGTTTTTGGCTTTGTTCTTTTCTTTCTGCTCCCTCAATTTCTCTAATCGTTGCATGCCAACCTGTATCCCAGGTATTTTGTTCTCTTAGAACTGCCCTTTAGAACGAATATTTTGTTTCTAAAATCAATATTGATGGGAAAAGCAATTCTGGAAAAGTAATCCCCCAAAAGTGCCACCAAACAAAAAAACCCAAACCCTCATCCATAAAACTTGTAGAGAATGGGTAAAAGAAAGTCAAGGAAGACAGAAAAGCATTTAACTGTTCTGTTCTTCCAGGTGTGATCAACATATTTCTTATCAGTGTTTCACAGGCAGCTGGTTTCAAAGGCTTGTGCTTACTATACTTGGCTGCAGAATATTTGTATGAACTGATGCAGTTTTTGTAGCAAACCTTTTACTCACAACAAAAATGTTACTGAAGTTATTTGAGGTGACCAAAGCCCTTTGTTATTGATTCCAACTAAAAGCTTAAGCTGCTGTCCTAGAAGAAAAGTTCAAATCTGCTACGTGTCAAGGCTATTTAAAATTGAAGGACTTGACTTGTGAAGAACAGTCCTAACTCAAAAAAAAAAAAAAAAAAAAAGAAGAAGAAAGAAAAAAGTTGATGCTAAGGATTAACTTTTTTCTTAAAGACTTTTTTTTTTTTTACCTGGCTTCCCAAATTATGGTTTCTGCTTTTCTGGTGGGGTGCAGGTTTCTTTGAAAAGATTTATTTGCCCCATTTACTTCCCAAAACGGGAATATAGACTTTGATCCTCTTCCTGTGAATCTGGGAACTACTGCCACCAACAGTAGGACAGGAAACTCAAGGCAAAGCATGAAGTTGGAAAGTCTTGCCATCCTTACTGCTGTAATACAGCAGTTGTCTTTCTGAGACAGTAGCACCTAGCAAATTGAACCTGTGAATCCCTGTCCCTTGAAAAGAGCACTGTTGGGTGGCTGAAGTACTGAACTGCTGAAGCACGTAACTACTGAAAGGAAGGTGTGCATTTATTATGTGAATTTTATGCTATGAACCTTTTATGGATATTTCCTTTGTGCTATCTGCCACTGCCAGCTGTCCAAGAGAAGCAGTTGTGGTACAAGTTTCCCAAACTTTAACACATAGCTGAAACAGATGAAGCTATGGCATAACGCAAGAACGCTCTCTAAGACAATGAAGTCCTGTCCTTTGAGAAAGCATTTTCAAGGGTGTTTCCAGTTTTTGAGTAGCTTTTTGAGTAGCTCATGGCTAGTGAGGAATGTGCAGTGGTTTTCATTGTCCTGCTTCTCCATGAAAGATCTAGCCTGCTACAGGTGAACTGTCATGCGGGCAAGTGTGTGCCTGTGCACGTCAGGATTTGGGGTAAGTTGCTTTGCTATCTGAGCCCAGCATTGCTTGAGTGAAACACCTTAAAAAAGGCAAAAAGATTCTTCTCATGAGAAATAGGTGCTTCTGTTGCTTTATTACCTATTTCAAGATTCGGGGGGAAATACAGAAGAGCCAGTCCATCAGGATATCCACAGAGATCTTGGATACTCTTCTAGTAACTTAGTGTAGTGATACTGTAATCCTTTGGAATTTTATTTTAATGACTTATGCTAGCCAATTTCCCACTTAATTTATGCTAAGAATCTTGACACACTGGTGGGCATAGTTGCATAGTCTTATGTCCGTTTGCAGAAATATGTTGGCAAATGCTCTTTGGTTTTTTGTTCTAGTGTTTTTTTTTTTTCCTCTTGGTTTTTAATATTTTGGGAAGAGGGGAACGGTACTCAACTCAAACAAAGTAACGGAGAAAAGCTCGGTCTGCTCTAGGTCTGAAGAGGAATAATACTTTTGCTAATCTAGGTACTGCTTTTCAATGCGAAGAATCTTTTGTGTTTAATATGCTTAGGCATAATTAATATTACCATTCTAAAAAAAATAGTAATAGCGGTTGATTGCAACGCTTAGACTTTCTACAAGTTGAGAGGCTTCACTGTAATGTCAGTAAATCTGTAAATTGGGAAACCTCAGTCCAGATGTGTAACTACGGCAGGTAGAACCAGCTCCAAAGAATGTTGATGTAACGCTGAGAATTACCGCTTTAATTTCTATTTTCTTCTCCTTATTACAATCTAAATGACTATACCCATACTGCTGAAAAGCTCATTTTCCTTTAGTAAGGAGGAATTCTTACTGGTTTCCCTCTGTCCTCAACCTGCAGAGAAAACTGCTGGCTCCCTCTCATTCCAGAGAAACTGCAATATATGCCAGAGCTGCAGCGATGCTGGGGATCAGAGAGCCCTTTCCTCCTTGGCATGCGTTGTGCCGGGGTTCAGCGTAATCCGTGCCGGCCTCTTCTCACTTGCGGGAGCATGAGAGGTGAATGTCAGGATGTGTTACGAAGTCCCAGTGGAGGTGCAGGAAGCTCTGCTGCCACCTGAGCAAAGGGATGCAGTAGGTGTACAGTACGATGACCAAGTCTGCTTTCTGGTCAATGAAATCTGTTTAAACTTTTTGGGTTAGAAGTCCTGTTTATCAGAGGATCTGACAAAACAACTTCAGAATCCAGGACCAGTTTTATCTTGGGGGCAGGGGAGAGAGGAGAAACATGTGCAGCCTGTAAAAGAAATTAGTTTTCTTGTGGCTAAGAGATTAACAATTCTTACTCATTTAGCCTATTGGCAGTATTCTGTAAATGAAGCAATGAGCTTTATTCCACCAACAGAATGCTTGAATCTCGGAAGTTCTTGTAGTTCTTGAATTGTTTGATCCTTTTACATATGATCAGAGGTAAATATGAAGCACAACAGTTCCTGTAACAAGTCTTGGGGTTGGTTGTTGGGTTTTGGGTTTGGTTTTTTTTTTGCTTTTTTGGGTTTTTTTTAAACCTGTGTTTTGAAGAAGTTGCCTCTGTGATCTTTGGAATTTGTCAGAGATTCCCATTTTATAAATATTCAAAATGTCCATAAGCTGAGACCTAATATTCAGTGTATGTATTTCAGTGCCCAGGAGCCCCAGATCCTTTTCTCGTTAAACGCTTTCTTCTCTCCATGCCCATATGCTATGCTGCGTAAGTGGCAAAGATCTAAATCTAAGCCATAACTACTACTTGGATGTAATGTTTGTGGCCAGTAAGTAGGAAAAAGTTTGTTGCAAAATCAAACTACTTTCCTTTTTATAGTATATTTTGAATTGATTCTCAAAAATTTAAATAGGGTTGAGGCTGACACCTCTGCCCAAGCAAAGGCTGCAGGTTTTTCCATTGTTAACAATACACTTATTAAATTGAGGGAAGACGTTTAGTCACTTAGTTTCACTTACTTTGGAATTGGTTGAGTTTATACTATTTTTCCCATTAAATCTTAATAGTAGAAGGGTAGTATTAAAGCTTACTTGCCAGGAGTTCTTAGGGACTTAATTCCCAAAGTAGGCAAATGAGCCCAGAAATGCAAGTGAAATGGAGAGTACCAGAAAAAAAAAAAAATCTGGGCAATGTATTTGAGACGTCAATATATGGATCAGGTTGCAGATGTACCTCAACTGCTTAATGCTCTGTAATAATCCATTTCTGTAGTATTGCGAATCTTTTTTTATTTTCAATTTCTTAAACTGCAGTAAAGCAGTGGGGTGGATTTGTAATTTTTTTCCCCTCTTCTGCTTTTTTCCACAATTTTTTTGAAACAGGCATCTGGAGCAGGTAAATAGATAGACTTTGGCATAATGACTTTATTGACTTTATTAAACTCTATGAATCTCTCTTGATCTTTCCTTCCCTATAAGCTGAATACTTCCAGATTTTTACAAGTAACTTTATTTCCCAGCTGCATCTGGAGAACCTAATATTTGCATTTGTTGTCTTATTTTACACAAATATATCCTACCTTTCCAGCCTGGTCATTACCATGGGATATTTTGCCAATTTTCCTGAAGGCTGGTAAAATCTGCCCTTGTCCTGGGGAACTCTCATTATTCCTGTGAATAAAAGCAAGAACTTAATACTATGGTGTACTACTTCAAGAAGGCTAAGAAGGCTCCCTGGTTAAGAAAGCTTTTTTTTCCCCACAATTCAGTTGCCCAGCATTTGAGCATTGTTAAACTGACTTGTAGGAACTGGGTAAGTGTTGGTAACCTGTTGTAAAAAGGACATGTTCAACACCTTCATCTACTACTGCTGAGGGGAGGGGCCTGAAGAGTGGTGCTTCTTACACCCCTGCTTAAAATGTTCTTGTGTTTTAAAAGGTATGCTCCTTCTCTTCGGTTTACTTCCTAAGGAGAGTGAGGCAGCTTATTCTTATATTTGCGTGAAGGCCTGATTTTCTGCTGGAAGGAAAGCAGTCAGTGTTATTACTGAAAACAGTTTTCTCTTCATCTTGGTTTTGCATGGCATAATCTGGAAGAGCCAGAAGCCTCAGTTCTGAGGGGAACGCTGTCTTGCAAGGAAGCCTTCAGAGTGCTTGGGACACATGGTTTTCTGCAGTGTTGTGCTCCTCTAGTGGAAATGACAAAGTGTTTGATTTGTTTTGCACGTGGTTCAGGATTAGCTTTGTCAGCTGAACTACAACATATGGGGTTTTTTCTCGGCTGTTTTTATTTATACTGAAGTAAAGTATCACTTGACCAGCCAAAAGTATTTCCACATGATACTCATGAAATTAAAATGTGGGGGAGGGAAGCTGTGTTTTTTCCGGTTTTATGACAGAAGAAGGGATTTCTAGGTTGGGATCATAACTACCTGCAGTTTTTAGACAGGCAAGGCCTGTCACACAACTTGCTTCCAACAGAAATCATGACTTTGCTGTCATCTTTATAGCAGGAACAATTAGGGTTGGTTTGTTTGGTTGGTTTTTTTCTTCCCCCTGACCTCCAAGTACGGGACAGACTTCATTGCTGTACACAGTGTCTGATGTTATTAGTAACACAAATATTGGTTTTCTTGGATTTCCTTTTTAATCTGCAGGAACAAAGCTCACTTCTGTGTGAGCTGAGGTAACTGAAGCATATGTCTTACTGGTGAAGATGAGGCTATAGCCTTGTCTCTTTCAAGATGCGCTAGGGAAATTGTGTTTCCTGAAGTAAACTTTCTGCTGCTCTTAATCCTGTATGAGCCAGAGAAATAAGGGCTATGATGTAATCTATATTGAGCATTGATATTTTTGTTATAACTGTCGGTACTCTCTGTTAAAATCCGTATTTTTTTTTTTATGTTTGCCTTTTCTGACCTGTAAGCCTAGCTTCCGCTTTTGCTGCTCTTTGATACTTCATCATTGGCATCAATCAGATGAAATAATGTATTAATTACTTCTGGGGCACTTGGCTAACATAAAGACTTGAGGCATAAATAATAAGAGTTTTATAAGCTCTAGTAGTGTGATGAGTTTTCTTTCAGGGGAAGAGAAGCTTAGACAAAGGTTTTATCGTGCACAGGTTTAAAGCGTATCTAATATGCAGCTTCAAAAAGTGATTTGGAAAGCTAAAACTGATTCTAGATCTTTCGAGTCAAGGCGAAAATGTATGTGGTTTTTCTCTGCATCCGTTTCATCACTTTGCAATTCTCTGACCTGTCTCTCTCTAAAAGTAGAGCTTTCTCTACTTTTAGGCTGGAAAGGAATTTAATAGAAGGCAATGAAAAGGTGTTTGGGAACATTATCTTAGGCCATGTCCCAATTCTTTGTATAAAGAAGTAGAACTGTTCTTTAAATTTTAGACAACTTCGTGTTTCAAGCATAGTATTTATGTAGTGTAGTAGCAAAGTCACCACACAGCAAAGCCTTTGTGTGTCTAAACATTTTAAAATTAGGTTGGTTTTGTCTTCCCTTCCCCCCTCGTGCCAATACGTAAGAGGACTACTCTTAGTGTTTGTGCATTTGGATAGTTCATCCTGTATACAAAAACCCTTGAAACATAATTTTACATACTACTTTTTGTGTACGGCAGTGGTTACTTACGTCTGCAATTACTTGTTTTTCTTTTTCTGAATTGCTTGCTCTATGAAACAGTTCCCTTTACCCCAATTGGAGTTAGAATACATCTTGTAGAAAGAAAAAAAAAGTATTAATTGGATTGTTTGCTAAAGTTAGAAGCCTTTCCTTCTTCCCCTGGAAAAAGTTGTACAGATAGTTCTGGACGTGGCAGAGAACAGCCAGTTTTAAACTGTGAATCCTCCTGGAAAACAATGATCATCTCTAGCAAGCTCCGTGGGAGATTTTCATCTTGTAAAGTTTGCGTTAGTGTTCTGTTTGGAGTTCAAATTTAGGAAATGTTAGCTTCCTACATGCTGACTTGCTCTTTGTACATCCAGCCTTACCCCACTTGCTATTTCTGCTACTTAAGAAGCTGTGGTGATACATCGTTCGTGAAATCTTCTAAATAAGCTGGAAGGCTCACTGCTCTATTTTTTTTTCACATACAGGCTCGTGTTATGTATGATTTTGCTGCTGAGCCTGGAAACAACGAGCTGACCGTCAGTGAAGGGGAGATCATCATAATTACCAACCCGGTAAGAAAACTGAGATGGAATCAAGGCTTCAGTTCAGTTTCCTGACCTACTTCTAGCAGATGGAAGAAAAAAGGTTCTAGGTGACATCTGAAAGCCCTGGATACCCTCCCCTGAAGAACTAGCAAATAAACTGTGTACAAAGCATTTTTTAATAGTTTTGTGGAAACAAATGCAATGAGCAGTTTTGGAGGACAGGGGTCCATTCAGATTGTGCCTACACATTAGGAATTTGCTCAGCTTTGTCCCCCTCTAAACAGAACGAAGTGTCAAGGCAGAGGAAGGAGCTTATGATGGTGATACCCTTTACATCTGAATGTGTTGTCTTTTTTTGCATGCCTAATGTTCCACATTTTGTGTGTGTGTAATCTTTCTGGTGCTTGCCACTTGCATTTAAATCTGACATGCCAACTCCCTTCTCAGTTTTGAGTTTCTTAATCAATGACTTCAGCTTTCCAAGTTTATTCAAAGAGCTTGTGACAAAATTTGTTACTAAACTGTGAGTCCTTTCATAATTAAAGCAATATGGACAAGGTACAGGGAAGGAGTGGTGAAAGTACTATGGTAATACTATCAGGGAGTTCTTAAATTAATAGTACTTTTGAGCACTGACATTTAATTGCTATGTACAATTTGATTTTGAGTGCATTTTTATTGTCTTGTATAATTCTTACCCTTGGAAACACGGTGTTAGCTGATTCTGCTTTTGACTTCTGTGTAGTGATATGGCTCAGAGAATGGACTTTCCTCTTACAACACATATAAACAAAAAGTGTCTGGTCTTGATGCCAGGTTTAATTTATCTGGTTGTATAGGAAACGTGGGTTCTGCAGAATAAACTAACTCTTTGAGGAGCCTAGTCATGTATTATCCTGATAATTTTTAGTTCCACTGACTTCAGGTATTTGAAGCAGATATGTAATAGCAGCAGCACCTTCTTGGATAGTACGCTGTGCTGTGGCAGAGGTAACATTTTAAATGAGTTCAGGAGCTTAATGCTGTTTTACAGAAGTAGGACTAAATAAATAGCTTACCACTTTTAAGCTAGTTTTTGCTGAACAAGACATTGTGTTAAGACAATATACTTAAAACCAACTAGAACTTTATTTTATGCTGTCCATGCCTAAACTGTGGGATAGATTGCTACAAAGGCTCTTGAGCTTTTTTGATATGGTAAGTTTAGACAGCAGTAGCGTAAGTCATGAAAATGCATTGATGATTGCTCTTCACTGTAGCAGTGCAAATGTGACTTCTGGCTGAAGATGTCATTGCTCTTGCAGTTTAACCAAGCTAGTTGAATTTATAACCTGAGATGTTTCGTTGTTTCTGTGTTCTTGAGTGTAAGCCTTTAGGTACATAAGAAAGCAGATGAAAGTTTGTTATTTCAATAACTGATTGATCTTGACAATTTAAAATCTTGAATACATAAGCAGACTTGTCCTTACTATGTGCAGGATTGCATAAAACTTCCAAGTGAAAGAACAAAATTGTGAATAAACAAATACAACCATTAAAAAGCAAATTAAGAAAACCTGAAACTCAGTAATTGCTGTCTAGCATACATGGTTCCAATTTTCAGCTGTGAGTTAGCTTGACATGTAACTATGTGTTCAAGGAACAGCTTGATTTCAAATAGAACTGGCTTATTCCAGATAATGTCCTGGAACTGACTTTGTTTAACTGCAAAAGTTTCTTAGTATATGTAGAATGTGTGTTTAAAAAAAGAAAAAAAACAAACCCAAAACAAACAATAACAGGATGTCCCACTGAGATCAGAGCTGAACTGTGTTAGTTCTTTACAAACTAATAGCATGAGACCTGCCTCTGGAATTAAATGTAAACTAGCAAGAGTATCTCCAGATCTTGCATGGAATGTGCCTCTCTTAATCTTAGATTATCCTTAATATTTTTGTGGGTTATAACTCGCACTTATCACACACCTCTGCACCTTCAATAAGTAAAGCAGAGTTTTTACAGATGTTACCAGTAACTTAATTTCTTGAGTCTTGTTTCTTTATAATCTGTTGATTAAAAATCATGCTTTAGAATTGGCATACTAGTAGCTGTGTTTTGATGCAGTCTGTGTCCAGACAATTGACTGTGGTTCCATAAATGATCAAAAGTGCTGCAAATCAACCTCTTTCCCCCTCATGCTTGTTAAATCTAAAGTCCACATTAGCTGTGTGAAACAAGCACAGTCTGTTCTGTTTAAATTAGTATCTGCTGCTTCAGCAGATTTAGGCGAGTTTGTTCATGGTCTTACAGTCATAACTGTATTTCGAACATTGCATTTGACAGCAAGACAGTGCTTCCTCCTGAGCTGTTTAAAGCATGCTGTGGGATCCGTCTAGCAAAACTATTTCTATGTTACTACTTCTTTTAGGATGTCGGTGGAGGCTGGTTAGAAGGAAAAAACAGCCAAGGCGAGAGAGGACTTGTTCCAACGGATTATGTTGAGGTAAGTGACTGCGCTACTCTGAACTAAGAAAGCAGAACTACTGAAAAGGTCATCCTCTGACTCGTTGATCAGACTGTAGTGCTTAAATATAAAATTTCCGATGTTAAAGCTTGGAATATATAACCTTATTGTAGCAACTGTAGCTGGCTTTGGAGACCAGTGCAAACATGCCATCCAAAGCTACCATCCTTCTTCGTGATTTCCCAAGTAATGCAACAGGAGGTTGTCTATACTGGTGATCTGCAGGACATGAGCTATTTAGAGTCTGCTCCTGGTTTTGGGGATCTTGCGATTCAATAATTGTTTTGTTTTCCTGTCTGAAGATACAGATACGGAAGTGAAATGAGTAACGCAAGTTCATACAGGTGTTGCTGTGGCTGATTTGCCACATGCTCATAAATCTCTGGAATGGAACCCCATTTCTGAGGCTCAGGATATGGGATCCCAAATCCAGGGACTACTCAGCTTATCTTCTTCCTGAGGGGCTTTCCTTTCTCTTCACTGTGTGTTGATGTGCAATTTGTGTAAAGACTGGTGGTATGGGAGTGGAGATGGAATTGGGGTCTCAATGTAAAGACTAGAATCCAGTTCACTCTTGGAGGGCCAAGTGTCTGTATGTTTGCAGGTTGCTGCCAGTTAGGGGAAGGTTGTGGGTGTAATTTCTGCAGCATCCTCTTAAGGCATGTGTGTCCCTTCCTTCACCAGTGCCGTGTTTATTTAAAAAAAAAAATCTAAAAAAAAATTAAAAATGGGGAACACACAATGCTGCTGGCTGACGTTTTTTTGTCTTCAGTTGGCTAGCTCATGGTCTGATAGCTTTTGGCTCTCTGAACTTGCTGTCCCAAACCCATCCTCTGAGTATTGAGTTCCAAGTCTTCAAGCAATAATGTTAACAACCTTGTTAGTCCCTAAGGAATTTATGGATAGGTGTCCACTGCTACAACAGTCTGACGTGTTACACTGTTATAATGCAAACCTCCAGACTACCACATCAGTTTCTTGTCGAAGGCTCTGTTGCATTTGAATTCAAAATGGGTGTATGCAACCATCTTAAAGTCTAGTGACATGATTGTTAGAATGATTATATATGATAAACAGCATAATTTGATTATTGGAAGCCTGAAAAATCTTTTGCAACTTTTCCCATTTCAGATTTTAACCGAAGGTGCAAAAGATGGAATTAGCTGTGGTAACTCATTAGCTGACCAAGCCTTTTTTGATTCCCTTTCTTCAAATACAGCTCAGACCAACTCTGCTGCAAAAAGCAGTAATCAGGTATGTCTCTCAGTTTTTCAGGCACACTGGGCATGGCAAGTTTTGTTGGCATAACTGCTTACACTCTTCAGTTGTGATGTACTGTATTTGTGAACCCTCATAAAAGTACTAATTAAAGTAATTGTGTTTTCATTAGGGAACACTTTTGTTGACTATTAACAGTATGCGTGACTCTTCGGATGCTGTGTTCTAACACTTTTAGAAATAGAGCATTTTTATTCTTTCTAGCCTGCAGTCGTATAAATCTATGTCTACCTCCATCTGTGTACCTCAGTTCTGTGTAAGTGCACTCTTAGCAAATTTACTTTATTTACAAGTTACTTGTGTTAGTATGCTAACTTTTTAAGGAACAAAAACTTGCTTTTTTCAAAATGTTTACTACAATTGGGTGCCCTATGCCTTATTAGTCAGGGTGAACACTTATATATCTTTTTCAGAATTTGATTAAGAGTTGTTTCTTTGATTAAAAAAGATGAAGGAAGTTCATGCATTGTCCCATCAGTTGGAGAAGAGGCTGACTTTGGTTTTGTTGGAAGAATATTTTTCCTTTTCTTTTTTTTTTTCCTCCCTCTAGGCATAGCTTTTTGCCTGGTGTGTCAGTTCATTAAGCACAAAGTACTTAGTTTCTGAGGACATACATTATCTTGAACGCAAGCTATTTGTTATGGTCTACAGACTGCTGCAATGTCCCACATGTGTGAACAGTTAAACATACCAAAGTCCACAGGTCAACAGAAGTACAAAATCTGCTTTTTCCAACGGCAGCATGCAAAGGTCTTTTGTGTTGAAAAGTAAATGCTTTACTTAATTGTAGCAGCTAGGGACATACACCTGGTTTGTGGGTCAGTTAAATATCAGTTAGTAGTTTTCTTAATTGTAACTTGCATTACAGGACTTTGACAGGAAGTGACATCTCTTGAAAATCGTACATGAGCATTTTTTGTATGACAGTGAATATAACAGTTCTTTGACTGTATAGTCTTTTATTTGTGCTTCCTTGTATTCAGCCAGACAATGACAGAATTGTAATTCTATAATCACACATATAGCGAGAACTCCAGACCTCACTGTGACTGTCTCAATGTTTGTAACTAAATATTTTTTTATTGATGCCCAGTTAATATTTAGGGTAAACATAGAACTCTGGAAATGCCTCGTGAATTTCTCATGTCAGACTGAGCCAAAAACATTGATTTTAGGTTCGTTTTCCCTCAGTAAAACTTTGAGTAATTTGAATGTAGAGTGGGAACCTCATTTCTTCTGCTTCTGCTTTCTTCTGCTTTCTGTTACCCTTGCCCCATCTTTTTCCTCCTATAGTGTTTCTAGTCAAACTTCAGGGTAAACTTAAATATTTGCAGCAGCCATTTCTGTCAAATTCAAATCTAGTATCACGTAATTTGACCTAAGAAGAAGTGCTTAGTTAACAAAATGAATATATGTTATTTTGAATGGTGGTAGATGCATCTGTCAGAGGGTTGATGTGTGCTTAACGCAAGGTGCTCATGCCCGGAGAAGGGAAGAAAAAGCCCTTGCTTATATAGGAAGAAAGGTTAAAATAAAGGTATCTGTTATTAAAGGTATTATTTTTAAGGGGCTTGAAAGAAAGCTGGAGAGGGACTTTTTACAAGGGCATGTAGTGATAGGATGAGGGGTAATGGCTTCAAACCGGAAGAGGGTCGATTTAGATTAGATCTCAGGAAGAAATTTTTCACTATGAGGGTAGTGAGGCACTGGAACAGGTTGCCCAGAGAAGTTGTTGATGCCCCATCCCTGGGAACGTTCAAGGCCAGGCTGGATGGGGCTTTGAGCAACCAGGTCTAGTGGGAGGTGTTGGCATGGCAGGGGGGTTGGAACTAGGTGATCTTTAAAGTCCCTTCCAACCTCAACCATTCTATTATTCTGTGATTATACCCTAAATAACAGAGAATTACTATGGCAATCCAGTTTTGGAAGGTACATTCCTAGAGGAGAGAAAACCTGGCAAGTATGGTCACTTCACAATATAGTTCACATAGGATCAGCAGTATACTGGCCCTGTAATACATACAAATTGCAATTTCTTCTTAACAAATTTTGGAAAGGAGTAACTTCAGCCAAACAGCTTGTCTCATTTGTTTCAGCACCTTATAATAAGTGTCTGTTCCTCTCCATTATCCTTCAAATGCTGAGACAGGAGAACCAGGATACCATAGGGTATTATAGTAAAGCTATACTGCTGACATTAATTTGAGAGAGAGAGGAGGAGGGTGTGCACCTGTGTGAAGCCAAGGCCATGCAAGATGGCAGGGGTGGGGAGGAGGCAAGTTCCCTCAGGCTGGTGTGTTTGGGTTTTTTGTTTTCCTGTTTTTTCACAGCAGGAACCGTCCTGTTGCATGGTGAGGATTTTATGTCAAGTTATTTCCATTTTCTCAAGTATTTTTTCTTTAACTGAGTTCAGTAACTGCAGTTTGGTTATATGTATTTTCTCGAAAAACAGCAGATCCTGATTTCAAGTCTAGTTTCTTCAGCTTCTGCAATACATCTGGTAGTTTGTTCCAGTGGTTTATTGGTAATAGGGATTTAATTTGTATACTAAGCAGTCTGGCTTCCACTTTCATCTGTTAGGCCTTTCTCACAGACCAGAGAGCTCTCTAGTGTATGGTATTTTCTCCTTGCAAAAATTCCATGGCTAATTGTCCTCTTGATTAAGAAATTCTGTTTATCTGTCTGATGTATGACACTTTTCCTGCCCTCAAAAAAAAAAAGCTTTCTTCTGCAGTCTCTTTGATCTTGTGACTTGTCTGCAAAATGTGTGCATTGTTCCTGTGTGCATCACATGATGTCAAACAGGTTTGACGTTGCTGTTCTAGCGTAGAAAAGCCTGATACAGTGAAAGATCGCATTGACTCCTCCAATACTGCATCAGGAGGTTATACAGAGTTGCTCATCCCCTGCATACGGGCTTCTCTTTTAGAGCCGCTGCTTATAAGAATATGATCTTCTACTTTGTGGGTATGCCCCTTCTTCTGAAGTGTACTACTCTGCATTTGGTTATTATAACATTTACATTGTTTAACATGAGTTTGCTCGGGCACTTTAGATTGATCTGTGTTCAGTTGCACAGTTGCAAGCAATTGACTTAGTCTTTTCAAGTGCCTTAATGAGTGACTGGGTCAATATATACAAAGCTCATCATCTTAAATGAAATTTGTGTGTTCAGGTTACGGAGAGGAAAAAAAATACCAGTTAGGTGTCAATGTAAAGAGAATCGATACTGGAGGTGGCACAATGGTGAAAACTAATATGTTTGTAAATGTAGTCTGGGGAGCTGAATAAGAAATAGCAGCATTCCTAAATGCTGATGCTTTATGCCATTGATCATATTTTATAGTAACATGGGGGGTACAAGTTTATTACAAGAAGACTTTATAAAAGCACTTCTAAATACACAAGATGTTTTTGGATTTTTCTTACTACTACTGTATTGAAGAAATTACTTTCTGTAAACATTAAATCACTTTAACACACATGTCATTACACAACATCCTCATCCTCCCCTCCCCCCCAATTTCAGTAAGTCAAAAAGATGTTTTAATTCTTAGAATTCCTTCCATTCTTCTAACAGTAAGTAAAAAACCAGGTTGTTGCACAGTCTTTCGGCACCAAGCCTTATTAAAAATAATAGATCTGGCGGAGTTGAAATGCTTGAGGATGGGGGTTTTTTTATTTTCTTTTTTGAGAGACTGGTTTAACCACAGTGATGTGGTTTAACCCTGGCTGGCAGCTCAGCCCCACACAGCCGCTCCCTCACTTCCCTGTCCGATGGGTAGGCTGGGGTAAAAGTGTGGAAACTCGTGGGTTGGGATAAACACAGTTTGATAGGTAAAGCCACGCACGCAAGTGAAGCAAAACAAAGAGTTCATTCACTGCTTCCCATTGGCAGGCAGGGGTTCGGCCATCCGCAGGAAAGCAGGGCTCCATCATGCTTAGTGGTTGCTTGGGAAGACAAACGCCGTAACTCCAAACATTCCCCCCTTCCTTCTTCTTCCCCCAGCTTTATCTGCTGAGCATGACATCCTATGGTATGGAATATCCCTTTGGTCAGTTGGGGTCAGCTGTCCCAGCAGTGTCCCCTCCCAGTCTCTTGTGCACCCCCAGCCTACTCACTGGTGGGATGGTGTGAGAAGCAGAAGGCTTTGACTCTGTGCAAGCACTGCTCAGCGATAACTAAAACATGCCTGTGTTATCAACACTGTTTTCAGCACAAATCCCCAACATAGCCCCATACCAGCTACGTTGAAGAAAATTAACTCTATCCCAGAAAAACCCAGAATAACCAGTTATATTTGAATGCAAACTTTATGTCTATAACTTTTTCCCCCCCTTAGTTTTATTTTTAAAGTTTTGAACTGGTTAGTCTGTCAGTTTAGAAATGTATCTCAAATGGCAATCTGCTTCTGACAGGGCTTTAAAAAATTCTGATAAATTTATTTTTTAGCTTTATGCACTATATTTTTGCTGGCATATCTTTGTATGCCGTGATAAGTCTGGGGCTGCGACTGCTTTTCTTAAGTAGCAATGCTGTGTGTAATACAGAACCCTAAATCATTACAGTTTTCCCAGATCAGTTTCTATGCATGCATATCTTTCTCTCTCAAAATAAAACTTACTTCCTCCCTCTGTCTACACCCATCCCTTTTTGTTTTCCAGGCAAACAAGAGGCTTTTAGTTTCCTACTCAGGAATCCATAACTTTTTTGTGTTAAGAAAACATCATCAGCTCAAACACTGTCCTACTGCCTGTTTTCTATGAAGTTTTGTTGTTGTTGTTCAGTAAATAATCTCCTGAAAAGTAATTCCTAAGCCATAACTAAAAGCAGCTGCTTTTACCTGTTTTTCTTCACAGAGGAAAATAGAACGATCATAGCAGCACTTTGGTGTTGTACCTTACCTGGGTTTGCCACAGGTGCAAAGTGACAGTAGAAAAGGGGCACCACTGTAGGTACTTCCTAAGGAGAATTCCACATGACCCTCAGCAGCTCGCTGTTCCCCAGCTCGTTCCTTGCATGGGTAGTGTCTCAGCAATAGCTGCCTTGGTAAAGCTTGCAGCTGCTCTTTTAGAGAGCTACTTATAGAAGATAACTGGGGAGATGAAAGCAATTGGAGGAAGCAATGAAGCTAAGTATACAGAAACAAGGGGAAAAAAGTGACTCAAGGCAACTATTTTTACACTCGGAAGAAGAAAACAGGATAATTTAATGTTACATGTGCCCATAACATTTGTGGTTTAATGTCTTAAAAGCCTTTAAAAAAATATTCAACAAAATATAATTTAAGTAAGCCTTAGTTGCTAAAGATGGAGGCTGTTGCATGGATTTTGTATGGGTCTCGTGCTGTTTTGACCTTGTAGCCCTTGAACAGAGGAAGCAAAAGGAATGAGAAATCTTTCTTCTCTGTCAATCCACTGTTCCTCTGAGCAGCAATGCAGGTTGCTAATTTTAGACTGTCATTTGGAACAACAGTGAGTTAAGTATATCAGCACACATTCTTTCTGTTTGCTAGAACTGCATATATATATTAAAGTAAGTTACCTGTAAACTCTTCGAGTGTTAGAGTAACACTGGCAATAATGGCACTGAAATGAATATAAATAATGTCAGGTTAAACCAAATAAACATTTTTAAATACGCTGAACACAAAATTTCTCATTTCTGATGAAAAAGGAGTAGTGTATTTTTCTCTTGTAGTATTTTTTTGCTGCAGAGCTGCTTCCAGGGGCTGTAGCAAGAATGGATATCCTGTTTCACAGTTTTAAGTAGTGTTTCTCATTGCAGTTGACCAAGAGGTGGTTAGCTTGGTGGCATTTGCAGCCTTGATAATTAAAGTAAAATACAAACATTAATGTAAAATTCATTCTGAGTAGTCTTCTCCAACTGGATTTGGGGTTTTCTGGTGAAATACCAGCTTTCTGTTTTGACAATAGGGTTCGTCTGTGTTATTTAGATTTCATCTAAATTAAATCTAAATTACAACTATAGTGGCCCAAACTAGTTCTCCTTATTAAGAAGCTAAAACTTTATCTGCACAGTAGTCGCATTGTGGTCTGCAAGAAAAATGTGTGTACAATTGCCCGTTATGTAGTCCAGCTATTTACTGTGTGACACGCATGTTTGAACATAGGATAGAAATGCTATAGGTTTCAGTTTATTATATATTTTAGTTTTTAGGGTTTCTCCTCCCTTCCCTCTAGAGCTTAAAGTCCAGCCTTTTTTCTTTTTTTTTCCCCCTTTGGAGAGTAGAAAACCAGTATTAAAAACACATAAATGAAGTTGGAGTACTGCCTGTCTGTTTCAGGGTGGAAGTGGATCACCAGCTGTGTTGATGTAAGAGCTGTAGATGCGGCTTCACAGTATTTAAGATATAAAAATAGTTCTTCTAGCTAACCATAAGTTGCATCTGTAGAGGAGTTTGTTCCCTTTTCTTGACACTGATTCTCTAATCAGTGCCGAGCCCGCTTCTGTATGAAGATGACTGTATAGCTCTTCTTAGCTCTAGATGAAATAAATATCCTGAGAGTTCACATTTTTGTGAATTGCAGATTTGTCAGTTAATTCCAGTGTGACCTTAGTGAACCCACATGTTTTGTGTCTTTGTTTATGTTGTGGGCAGAGCAGCAAGGCCCCAGGAGTAGGTACAGGAAGCAACTAACAGAAACCTCTCATGTTTGTATAGTTTTATCCAGTGGTAAGCATGAAATCACCCAGGATAGTTTCTCTCTCAGTGGAATAAAGAGAAGCTGCTACGCAGTTGTTGAAGGATATGAAAGTAAATGGACTGTCTTATGTGTAGAAAACCCTTTCCCTTCAGAAAACTGTGGGACTTCTGTATAGGCAGGATGAATAAATAGTAGTGAAAACACCTAGATTGGTGTGCAGGAGCTGGGGCAAGTCTTAAGTTACCTTTTATGTAGACGTAAGTTGTTGAACATGCACAAGGAGGACGGAAAAGAAGCTGTTCCCAGAGCTTTACTTCATATCCTTTCCACTCTTTGCAACTCACTGCTGGAAAGGCAGATGATTGTGATTAAATTTGCATACCATGACCCCCTTTCCCTGCCCCCCCCGCTGCTAGGAGCAGCAATAAATGCTAAGATTGAAGAAAATAAATATAGTGCTCTTAATAAGAGTACACTGTTCTACTTATGTGGAAATTTTGACATGCATGTTACTGCGTTCCTGTAACAGTGTTTCCATTCTCTGAGTTGCTGTGTGTGCAGTGAAGTATTGTCATGGGAAATGTGACTCATTCATGTTTGGTCGAGTCCAGTTTGTCTTGTTAAACCAGTGTGCTAAATTACCTTATAAAATACGCAGGTAGCTTCACCATGGAAGCTACAATTACAACTATTTATGGATTTCGGAAATTATTGCTTCCTTGACTAATAAACCTTAACTTCGCATAAATGTGTATGTTTATAAAATTAAGTGTGAAGTTGCTCTATGTGTGCCTAAGTAATGTCTAGAAGTGCAGAGTGCAAAAGATATCTAAAAAGAAGTACAAGCAAAACTGGTGGGTTAGAACTGTTCAGAAGTAAAAAAAAAAAAAAAATTACACACACACCACCCCCCCCAAAAAAGCCCCACCCAACCAAAAAAAACACACCCTAACCCAATGTGTTTTATTAAGCTAGTTTGGCTTTCATGATTAGTAACTTCCGGTTCCTGTTACAGATAATGACACTATAACATCCTCCATTGCTGTGTGTAATTTAAAAGCAAGTCTTCCCCCACCACCTCCCATCTTAATCGCAATATTGCATTCAGACCAGTAACAGGAATTTGTGACTAATTCTTGTTTAACCAAAGTAGCAGGCAGTGACTCCCATACCATACTGGAAACAGTGGCCTGCTTGCTTTGAAAGGAATTGCGTTCACATATTAAAAAATAACTGTCCAACATATGGCAGTGATTGTACCAATTCCAATTATGGAGCTATCTTGGGCTTTTTTTGTGGAATGCAAAGGTTTGAGCAGCAAGTTGTTAAGTACTCTGATCATTCCTCACCTCTTGTCTATACTCATACCTCTGGCAAAATCTGACTATTGAAATAGTTTTCCACAATTTGCAGTGTTTGAGTGTTCTTTTTCTTGTAGCTTTGTTTTCAATTGACTCCTTGTGAGGTAGCCTTGTGGTCTTGTAGTTTGGCATTAACTATATAAAGAATATTTTAACTTGCTAATGATGACAATCCTGTCAGCCCTCCTATGAGCGCTTCTACTTGCTTGCACACTTACAGTGGCAGTGGCATGCATGTTGCATGATCCCCTTCACCACAGCAGAGGGCTTACTGCAGTATATAGTTTCCTTTCTTATTTAATTTTTTTTGTTGTTCATTGTTCAGTGAGCACTTCTTATTTTAAGGTGGAATCATTGGCATTTGTCATTGAAAGTGGGAAGCTGAAAAGCTTTAGCCGGTAGTAATCTTCAACTCCTCCTCCAAAAAAAGGCGACAAGAGAAACCCCTGTCCTCTGTTCCCAAACAAAAATAGAGTGCTTTTCCCAAAAAGGAAGGATAAAGCCTTGTTTAATCTTTTTAGCCTGATCCTGGGATGTCTAGAGAACATCAGAGAGGAACAGGGACTCTTTCTTCCATTTCTGGCATTGCTGTGACTGCTGCTTGGAAAACTGTCTGAAATTTCTCATCTGTGTTTCAAGAAGAAACCATTAGTGATTGAAATCAGCTCAAGAGAAGACAAGAATATAAAGAGGTGACTTGATTGCCATTTATATGTGCAGGTGTGAGTAGCAAAAACAGAAGCCTGAGAGAGTTCCATTGAATAAATGTGTATAGGATCTTTAGTGGCTAAAAGTTGAAACTAAGCAAACTTTATTTAAAAAAAGTAAATAATTTCTTTTAAGTAGTGAGGGGAACAACAGATTTATTTTTTTCCCTCCCCTCATCCCATCACTGAGAATTCTTTGCTCAAGTCTAAATTATGTATCTTTCTAAAAGACTATTCTGTACTTCAAACATGGCTCTTTTTTTGAGCTGAATGAGGAGTTAAATCCTGGAAATCCTGTGCCTGCACTGTGCAGAAGCAATACAGTGTCTAGTCCATTCTGGCTGTGAATAACCTCACAGGTAAGGAAACAGGAAGTAGGAAAAGAAGAAAAAAACTAACTGCTCTGCTCTTCATGGTAGTAACTCAGTTCTTCCACTGGTGGTTTGGGTTTTTTCCCCTGCTGAGAAGGACTTGGGGGATACTGGTGGATGAAAAGCTGGACACCAGCCAACAGTACGCGGTCACAGCCCAGAAAGCCAACCGATCCTGGGCTGCATCAAAGGAAGTGTGGCCAGCAGGTCAAGAGAGGTGATTCTGCCCCTCTACTCTGCTCTTGTGAGACCCCATCTGGAGTACTGCATCCAGCTCTGGAGCCTCCAGTACAAGAAAGACATGGAAACGCTGGAATGGGTCCAGAGGAGGGCCACAAAACTCAGCAGAGGGCTGGAGAACCTCTCCTATGAGGACAGGCTGAGAGAGTTGGGATTGTTCAGCCTGCAGAAGGCTCTGGGGGGACCTTATTGTGGCCTTTCAATACTTAAAGGGGCCTACAAGAAAGATGGGCACAAACTTTTTAGCAGGCCATGTTGCGAAAGGACAAGGGGTCACGGCTTCAAGTTTGAAACGAGGGAAGATTTCGACTAGATATAAGGAAGAAATTTACAGTCAGGGTGATGAAACACTGGGACAGGTTGCGCAGAGAGGTGGTAGATGCCCCATCCCTGGAAACATTCAAGGTCGGGTTGGACGGGGCCATGAGTAACCTGATCTAGTTGAAGAAGTCCCTGCTCATTGTAGAGGAGGTTGGACTAGATGACCTTTAAAGGCCCCTTCCAACACAAACTATTCTATGATTCTATTCGATTCTATGAAAGCAGGGAGAGTCCAGTGGGTGCGCCCTGGCTGTATGTGGTTTGTGAGCAGGCTTCTTTGCAGGGACTACTTTATGAAGGGGGCAGTGGGGCTGGGAGTGGAGATGCTGAATGATGGTTTCCTCTAGAAGGAAGCAAGAAGCCAGGAGCAACTGAAGAACAAATGGGTTCCTTGGACAGCATTGCTACTGCCTCCTTGTGACCTGCTTCTGAGGGTCCTCTCTCCTGTTTCTTTTTGTTGGCACAGTTACCCAGATCTTTTTAGGTACTCAACTTAGTTTTAGCATCTGAACATCCTGTTTGGCATTTGTCCCTCGGGAGTAGGATGGATCTATTTGTCCATCAGGAGCGTCCATTAATATGAAGGAGGAGTCTGCCAGGAACAACTTAGTTGGCCAAGAGGTCAAAAAAAGGTTTTTAGACAGTGCAGAGAAACACCTCAGTGACTTAACTTAGCTTTACTGTCTATAACTTTGGATTCTCCAGAAAATAGCAAAGATGTCACCTGTTTAATTCCTGATTCATTTGCTGAAGATACTGACATTTCACCCCCAAGCTGAGGATTTTCCCATTGTGGCGGAATTTATTTCTTGTTCAACTATAATTAGATCTTTGAAAACATACAAGACTTCTTGCCCCCTTCCCAGGCCCCCACCAGTAATGATCTTTTTCTATAGTGAGTTTGAATCTGCCCTTAATGGAAGACTCTTAAATATTTAGTACTGTGTTTTCTCTGTCTGTTCCCTAAATAGGCTTTTTGTGGTGGTTTTTTGCCTAGAACAGTAGGAGTGAGCAAGTCTACAAAGGGAAAATCAGCTGCCTTTAAGGAGCTTATTCTTGAATTTAATCTCAGTGTACTTGTTTGATGGTACCTTGAGGAGCAGAGAGATCAATGTTTCATTTGAAGGTTTAGTTTCTTAATTATGCATGGTGTGGCATTTCTTTCTATGCGTTTGCATTTAAGATTGCTTGCCTACTTGGATGTTAGGTGTGCTGTATCAAGTTATATTGACTAAATAACAGCTTCTTGCAAGAACTCTTTGTCTCTTTTGTGCTGACTAAAGAGAGATCGGAGGATTATCAATCTCAGTTTTGGAAAACTAAAGGTATGAGAACATGCAATTTAATCACTTACAAAATACTTGCTGGCTTCATTAGGCTTTATTCAACCAGAGCTAAGCCACACAAACAGCTTCTCATATGGAGTTCGTCAGCTGCTGAGATCCACAGAACTGCTGACGGGACCTGAGATTACCCTTTCCATAAATGCTGTGTCTTTACGTGGTCCGCTAGAGTGCTATGGGAGCTTGAGGACGGCAGGCCTGATTCCTGAGCCCTTCTCCACGTTTACTGATTTTTGGCCACTACTTACAAGTGTCCACGGTGTGTGTAGATGTTGGCAAATGTTTGAAGAAAGGTGAAAGGAGACCTGTAAATGCTCTTTGAGATGAGTTTTCTGCAAATATATACTCCTAACCGATCTCTTACCCTTTTCTCAGGCCCTAAGAAAGAACTACGAACTCTTTGGCTGAAAGAAGCTGAATGGGAATAGCATATCCTACCCCTTTTATAGCTGGTGGGCAATACACCTAGGGGCAAGAGCTTACCCCAGAGCTTTTTATCAGACATAAAATTTTCTGATTTGACTAGTGCTTCTATATAGGTACGTAGAGATAAAACATCTGAGAGAGCAGTTTAAGTAATCCATTTCCCCTTGTTTTAGTGTATATCAGCAATTGTCTGCAAGTTTGATGATGATCACTCCTGACAATCATTCTTTAGTAGTGAACCCAGTGTTAATATTTATGCCTCCCCCTTGTTTTGCAGCAGATTTTAAGGTTTCTTTGCCACCCACTCATGAACCAGATTTCACATGAACTAAAGAGAAGAGGAAAACTTTACTCAGCCTTTTGGCAATCATCCCACTTCTGGGTTCATTTGCTAGTCGTCAGCACAACATACATTGCAGAAGTATATGCAAATGAATATCATGCAAACTATTCTTTTCTAGGTGCTCTAAGTTATGTTAGGACCAGGCATGCTTTCCCGTGTGGTTGGACCCCAGTGTATGTCTTTTCCTTTAGCAAAGACGATAAGCTCTGACTGATGGCATGCATGGGTTTTTTTTCCTTATGTAAACTCCTATCAGGTGAACATCATAGGAAGAGCTGGCTGGTACCTCGTAAGCTGCCAGCCAGTTGGTTGTAATTGCTGAGAGTAGCACTGTGTATCAGTTATTCAAAAATTAGGTAGACCTCAATGATACCGCTCCCTTAGGGAGTAATGTTCTTGCATCAGTTTCATCCTCAAAACCAAATCCTCCAAACTATCAGTATAGAAGCTGTCAACATAATCTCTCTTGTGCCATCAGTTCCTAGAGACCTGCTGAATTTAGTGAGTCTTCTGAATGGTGATTTCCCCCTGACCTGGGGTCTTGGTCTTAATTTCCAGATCCTGGGGATTCTGTACCTAAAGAACAGGTGTTAGGTGATATCAGTAGCATAGGTCCAAAGCATTTTAAGTCTTAAAGGTTTGATAGTGTCTGTGAAATCTGACTGTCAGACAACTTTGTTTCAGGTAAAATGAAAGCGAGAGCTCTCATCCCAAAGCGGTATCTCAAAGCTGAAATGAGAGATGAGAATTTTAGTGAAGAAAAATGAGTGTGGAGTAGCTGGACCTGTTTTTGGCTATTTTGTGTAAGAAACAAACATATTCAACATTTTTGAAGAGAACAGCTTGGTTTTTAGTAAAAGTTTTATTGAATTTTTGGTACTGGCAAATGTTCTGAGATTCATGTAAATGTTATCGTCTAATATTAATTTATACTAGGCATACATTCTTCGATATGCTGCTTCATGGTAAAAACAATGCACTGGCTTCTGCAGGTTTTGAGACTTTGTTTTACAAAACTCCATTTCTCCCTCTGCTGAACAAAACAAGCTCTGTAGGCTTTGTTTGCTTTCCTTCCCCTTCCCCTCCTACTTCCTCCTACACTTTGGGTGTGTGGATTTTTATGTGTGTGTTGTGTTTTTTTTAATTTCTGCTAGCTAGTCTCCGCACTGAGTGCGTGGAGTAGACTGCACTTAACTAGTCAATGGTTTTTCAAAGTGCAGTGTTAAAATCAAGGAGCTGAGCAGGATGCCAAGCTGTTAATCCACCTTACTGACAGATGAACTTGACAAATTGATGCAGTAGTTAGAGACATGTCTGCCCTACACTCTCTCTGAGGTTCCACCTCCACAGCAGAGTAGTCTACAGGGAAATGCCAGACTGTTGCCTGGCAGATGTTTGTTTCCTTCCCTCATTTTCGACATGAATGAATTAAGATTTGACAGGGAAGCTGAGCAGGTTGCTGGCCCAAACTCCGTAACTGTCACACAAATAACGATGGTGTGGGTGGGCAATTTATGATTTTTGTTTCATAAGGCCATTAATCTGAGTTTATATAAAATAAACACTTGGAAAAACCTAATCATTGACTTTGGAGATCCTGTTTTAAATGTGCTAATTATTCCATGGCTTTATGTAATTAATAGTTCACATGCACCGTACTTATGATGTTGGTGTAATGTAATTACCATGGATGAGTGCTTCGTAACACTGTTGGAACAAATAGTTTAATTTCCCAGACATGTAACATTCTTATTAGTATATATTGGTGTCAGATTGCTGGAAAGCTGCTCAGTTCTTCCAGGTGCTTACTGCATTTAAGAGCTGCGTAGTTGGGAATGTAAGATTTGGGAGTTCCCAGCTGCTCCGAAATTGAACAAGTGCCGAATGCAAACTCACAGCCTGTCCAGGAAGACTTCAGGATGAAAGCTACATGGTCATTGCTCGCTTCTTCAGCAATTTCTTCTTTACTTTTGTTTTTATACAATGTAGGCAAACAATGCCAGTGATCCTTGGTCCAGCTGGAACGTTGGGAAGTCTGGGAACTGGGATAATGGGAATGCTGTTGACAGCTGGGCGACAAAACCTGAAAGTGCAGCTGGCCAGAGAAACAGTGCTTCAAATAACTGGGAGTCAACAGCAGGATTTGGTCATCCACAGGCATATCAAGGACCAGGTGTGCTAATAATGCTCTTATTTTTGAATACATTAGAGTAGGTGGACAGTAGAGGTAAGAATTGCTTAATCTTTCATGACTATAGAACACGGCTTATTTAAAAAACAAAACCAGCTTCCTAGTAGCACATTGCCGCATGGGTAAACTGGACCCTACAATTATAGATTTTTAAAAATAAAATAAGAAAAATAAATCGGATCCACCGTAACAGACACCTCAAACTTTTATGGAAATCTGGCAAGCCAAAGTCTTGTGCATACATGATCTATTCTCAGTCTATTGTTCAGCTTGCGTAACTGGAACTTAAACTCCCTTGAGTTTATGCCCTCAGGCCTGTGAAGAAGTAGTCTCTTAAATCCTTAATTTTAGGAAGTGGCTAGCCTTTCAGGAGGCTTCTGTGCCGTTTTGTAGTAAAGGCCTGAATTAAGAGAACTCATAACTGGGGAATGCTAACGTGGAGGCTATGAATATGGAACACTATTAAATTCATGTTAACACACCAGCATCCCTTCTTTCTTTCTTCTTTTCTTTTTTTTTTTCTCCTCTCCCTCAATGGATTTCTAATGTGTTTTGCAGGTTGGATTTGGTGGAGATGGTGGTAATTGAGGAGGAATCATAAAATAGAAGACTGAACTAGTGCTTTATATATTTATACATAATATATATATATATTTATATATTGTTATTATTTGTGTATGAACGCTGAGGTAGCTGCTTCTGCTTTTAAAGAGGAAATATTTAACTTTCTCCTTTCCCCACTGCTCTGCCCCCTCCTGTATTTCAGCAGCTGCTGATGACGATGATTGGGATGATGACTGGGATGACCCAAAATCAGCTTCACCGTCTTATCTTGGTTACAAGGAGACTGAGGCATCAGAGGCTGGGGGGATCCAGCGTGGAAATTCTCGTACAGCTGCTATGAAGTTACCTCTTAACAAGTAATGGAAAACGCAGGGAAAATGTGTATATATTGAAGAGAATTGGAATTTGTAAAGATGTGTAAATGTGTGACCATTCAACCTTCTTGAAATATGCAATGTAAATATTACAGTTTGGGGGTAAAGATGGAGATGGATTTGTAGCTCAGCATTCTCCCTGTGTGATCAGAGAACACAGATCCATGAAAGCCTGAAAGTACATGGCAAAACTGTGTAACTTTCAGAGGTGTTGCGCAGGCAAATGACAGTTTTGCAAGGTCTGAACTTCTGGACCTATGGGTCTTTAAAATTTAACTGTCTTTAACACTATGTGTGCTTACTGAAAATGAAGGGTGATGGATGGCTTGTTCATACAGCGAGACTGATCAGACATGCTGTCTCCAGAGTTCATGAGCAGTTTGAGTTGCTAAGAGTGGGGCAAAGTTCTGCTCTTCTGTGTCTGTGCATCACCCAGGTTGATTCTTGAGCCACAGAAAGCTTGATTTTTAGATAAAAATCTTAATATTGCATGAAGCTTTGTCAGGGTTATACTAGCATAATCTCATTTTACAATTTAATGTTTGTTTATTCTAAAACTACTGTTACTCTGAGGAGCTACTGAGTGGTAATCTGTGTGGTAGGTAACTAAAATTAACTAGTCATGCAGAGACAGTTGATTTTGTTCATAGATTCACAGAATCATAGAATGTTAGTGGTTGGAAGGGACCTCTAGAGATCATCTGGTCCAACCCCCCTGTCAGAGCAGGTTGCACAGGGTGGCTTCCAGGCGGGTTTTGAGTGTCTCCAGAGTCAGAGACTCCACCACCTCTCTGGGCAGCCTGTGCCAGTGCTCTGCCACCCTCAAAGGAAAGTTCCTCCTCAGGTTTAGATGGAATTTCCTATGTTCAAGTTTGTGCCTGTTACCTCTTGTCCTGTCACTGGGCACCACTGAAAAAAGACTGGCCCCCTCCTCCTGGCACCCTCCCTTTAAGTATTTACACACATTGATGGAGTGCCCCCTCAGTCTTCTTTTCTCCAGACTGAAAAGACCCAACTCCCTCAGCCTTTCCTTGTAAAGAGAAAGGTGTTCCAGCCCCCTAATCATCTTTGTAGTCGTTTGTAGTAATCTGACACTGTTCATCAGTGGAGGCTTTGTTCAGTTTTGCAACTGTACCTTTATGTTGTTGTTGCAAACCCATTAGTATATCCAGCATAAACATACCATATTTAAGAGCGTTATTTGTCCATGAAGTAAGTCCTACTTTACTTCTCATGTTTCTGCAAGCAGGCAGTAGGTTGTCAGTACTTGAAGGGCTGAGTATCTTCCTGATTAGAAAGAGATCCACAATTTGTTTTTTCTAAGGCTTTTTACGCAGACTTTAAGGACATTACAGTGATTTTTTTGTGTGGTTTTCTTTCTAATTGGTGGATAAATTATTTAACATAACTCGTGTTTAGAAGCACACGATAAATCCGCCGTTCGTGGTTCTTTCGGATGATTGAATTCCTGTAATCTGAAATGGCAGGATGGTGTGCGTGAGCGTGTGTGGGCGCGCATGGCCAGAGACGATAGACTGCAGGGGAGTGGCCAGTGTTGCCTTGCGTCCTCCTGTTGTGCCTGCTCTGATGGGCTGCAGAGCAAAAGGTGGCTACTTTGCCTTGGGAGAAGGGGCCTGCATTACACAAATAAAAGCTCGACCTTGGTAGCTAAAACTCTTCTGCTTTTTCAGAGCAAATTGTTGGTTGTTTAAGCAATCACGTAAATTCTTTTCTATACTTGAGAAATACTAAGTTTTTTCCTATAATGGCAGGTAATTCTGCATGTGTCAAAGGAAGGAAAATGGGAATAAACTTAGTACTTTGTTTTATTGTTAGATTTCCTGGATTTGCAAAACCTGGGATGGAACAGTATCTGTTGGCAAAGCAGCTAGCAAAACCCAAAGAGAAAATTCCCATAATAGTAAGTTGGGGACATGTGTTTAGTTTTTGTGTGTGGGTGGTGTGGTCTGTTTTGGAGTTGGGTGTTTTGGGGTTTTGTTTTGGGGTTTTTTTGTTTATTTAGGGGGTTTTGTGGTTTTTTGTTAGTCGGGGGGAGGTTGGTTTGTTTTAATCCTCCCCACCTGTCCCTTTTTCCCCAATTTAACTTTTTGCCTCGGGGTTGCTATATGTATTTGTCTTAGAAGAAACTGATACTGAACATATAATTAGAAATAGAACTGTCATAATAAAACTGCATACTGTTTAAGTATTTTAAAGTTGTGGTAGAGTACATCTCAGAGTCATCATTGAGGGATTTTCAGGGTCAGGTCTTAATTCCTCCTTCTAAGTGTGCTGACTTTATTTTTCTTTAGTACTTTTTTTTTCTCATGCTAAGTCTGCATTACTTGTCATGTAAATAAGCCTTTTGGGGACTGGGAGGCAGAGCAAATGCGTTAACTATCTATATAACTAATAGAGTATCTAATGCATAGGAGCTAGACTCATAAATGTTTGCAATATTCAGTCATGATGGTCAGGTCATCTTCTAATCTAAAAATCAAACTCTTCTAGATACATGCTGTTCTAGTGAAATGTGGTTGAAGTAGCAATCCCTAGAATTCACCATTCCTTTGCTTTTTGGAAAAAATTGTAAAATACGGAGTAACAAACACAACTGTGGTCAATCATCTCTGGTTGTGAGAAACCCCTCTATTTCCTGACTATCAAGCTGTCACTGAAATCAACGGAAACTTTCAAGTGGAGAGAGAAAGTATTTGTTTCCTTGTTTGCAGCTGGTACAACGTGATGCATTTAAAGATGACATTTGCAATTTCTTACAGATTGGTGATTATGGCCCAATGTGGGTTTATCCTACCTCTACATTTGACTGTGTGGTGGCAGATCCCAAAAAAGGTTCTAAAATGTACGGTCTCAAGAGCTACATTGAATATCAGCTGACCTGCACTGTAAGTTTATCTGAAATGGGATCTTCTCTCGCAAATATGGGTCATTTGTACGTACAAATAATACAGTTTGTGTGACTTGGTAGCAGGGTTGTAAGGGCAAGTGGTGGTTGCCACGCTTTTTTCCCCAAAGAGTTACTTTGTTCTAGCATTTCAGGTTCTTCTGTAATTACAGATTCAAGGCTCTGAGTCCTAAGTTTTATTTACATTCCACGTATTTAATATTCTGGTCACACTTGTTTCATGTCCCTATCTGTAGATGCCTGTCAAAATTCAGTTTTGTTTCTCTTACAGAACACTAATCGGTCTGTCAACCACAGATATAAGCACTTTGACTGGTTGTATGAACGTCTCCTCGTTAAATTTGGATTAGCCATTCCAATCCCATCTCTTCCAGACAAGCAAGTAACAGGTAATTATTCCCAGTTGTGAATTCATGGGATGAGAAATAAGGACAGCACTTTTTTTACAAGGTTCAGTTGTTCCTTACTGTTTGTTTTTCCCTCTGTTTTTAAAGAAGGTATCAAAAAAACCCCTCAGCCTTTTCACCATTCAAAATGGATGAGTTGTGATGGCCTATTGATGATAAAATATCAGCACTAAGAGCATCATTTCAGAACTCGGGTTTACTTATCTAGTCCAGTGATTTAAAAAAAAACCAAAAACAAACCAACAAAAAAACCCCCCAAACAAAAACAACAACCAAAAAAACCCCAAACCCTTGTTGCTACAGAAGAAAATATTTATTGTTGGAGATAAGAGATAACTACGTATGTGCCATATTTGCTGATTGTCTGGAGAAATGGTTTTTGAGGGGTTTTTTGTGCATGGTTGTTTTTTCTTTTGCGTTTGATTGTAAAAGTGTTTTGTTCTAAGAGCTTTGAAGCAAAGCTCCTAGAGGAAAGGGGGCATCCCGTGACAAACTGCGGTTTTTTGCTCACAAGTAAAAAGTTGCAGCTGTTTCTCCCGTTCCTTGATTTCACACTTGATTTAGAAAGCACTTTTCACTTGTGTAGCATTCTGCTCTGGTTTGATGGCAGTTGAGTTTGACCAAACTCTCCGAAGCTTATGGAAGTCTTTTGTTCTGACTTCAAGAAAAGTGAGATTGGACCCTTTAAATGCTCATGAGTTCAGTCACTGCAATTGAATATGGCAATGCCTGTGCCTTTTCAATAGTCTCTGAATTCCTTTCTACAAGCGTGTGCTAGGGCACATGTGAAGAAAAGAATCAGACACCTGTATGGGACGAAAATGCATTACTTTTGCCTATTTCCACTTCTGTGTTTCATGGTAAGATTTTTATACAGCCTTTAAGACAACCAGCCAAAACCAAACATACAAAAGGCGGCATGTCGCCAGCCGTGTGGCTGTGGGCATCACTGACAACGCAGCAGCTCTGCTGGCTTTGAAGAAAGCTAAGCATTGATGCAGATGCTGGGATAGATGCCGAGGAAACTGAAAAGTGAGGAAGCGACTTCCTCCCCTCCCCTTAATCTCATGTTTAGAATTCACCAGTATTTTTGCTTAAACATGTGCATGTGGACTAAAAGGAAACAACAAGACCTGATGGAATCTCTAAAGTTTATTGTTACCGTATTTTAAGAGATTCAAGAATTTGGCATCACAGTTAAACTTTGCCCCGTGGATTTCGGTCTTCTAGAGTCTGTGGGAGAGGATAACTTGTCTCATGTGAACAAACAAAAAAAACCCCCACCAACCAAGCCTCTTTTTCTTTTTTTTAAACATTATGAAAAGCTCTGAAAAAAATACTTGCTTTTCATTGTGTTTAGCAGACTTCTTTCTGAAGACTGTCTAGAAAAGTATTTCTGTGCATTAGTCTTGGAAAAGCAAAACTCTTTACAAATAGACTGACTTTGCTCAGGATCATGATTTGCTGGTGATGGTATGCCTAATGACCAGCACATAACTTCCAAATGTTACTGTTCCCGTTGCCTTGCATTCCTTATGCTGGCAGATATTAGTCTAGATTAAGGGTGGAACAAGGTATTAATGCAGGTTATATAATGTCTCTTCTGTAGTAGTTGATTGATTCTTTTTTTTTTTTCCCCTCACTAATTTGCAGGAAAGGTACCCATACCCAAACTTCATTTTCCACTAGTTGTGTTCTTTACCTGCTAGTCTCGCTAGTTTCCCTATTTGCAGTTACAAAACCACCACCTCAACTTTTTGGAGCTGCTGCCATAGTAACTATACAGTAGAATTATATTGAAAGGAGTACATGTGTTCAAGGCTTGTCATCTGTGCTGCTATGGAAATTAGAAGAGTTGGATGCTGGAGTACTCTCTCATTCCTTTCATATACATCCTATTCACTGCATCCTTTAGAAGCCTGACATCGTGCATTTGTTTTAATTGGAGAAGATTCTCTCAAGAAGACAGAGTTTGTGATGAAATTAAAAGGTTCTTGTAAATACACAGTGATGGGGCACTACTGTTTTTTTTAAAAAAAGTTACTTTTTGAAACAGTTTGTGTTAAAATCTCTTAACTACCAAAAAAAAATCAGTTAGTCTCACATGTGTGTACTCTAACCACTTTTATACATACAATTTATTGAGATTTTTTGCATTTTTTTTCTAACACATTCATTTACCTAAATAGAGAAGTATTTATGCGAGGTACTACTTTTTTTAAATCTGCTGTTTGTATCTGACCAGTCCAATTTCAAATGCTTTCTTAGCTAGGACATGACAACTTGGAAAGTAAGTAGTTCCTTTTCCTCCAACATTTTTTGAGCTTTACATTGATGAAGGATTTACTAGACTGTGTCAGAAAAATGTCTGCATTCCAGGCTTGTGCCTAGTTTCTCTCTTGGGTCATCTGAATACCTGTTTTTTTCATCCAAAATTTTATCTTTTTTTTTTTTTTTTTAAATTGAATTGTGGGTAGGTATTATGTTTTTTTTAATATTTCCTGACTATCTTTAAAAGCAGGACTACTCTTGGTCAGTAACCAATATAAATGTAATCCAGGTTCTTCTGATTTGTCAGCATAATGTTTCCATGTTTACTTCTTGTAAGCTGAGTCATTAAATGGTTAATAACTCACCAGATGAATTACAGATTCTGTTTTAATTAAAGAAGAAAAGAAAAGAAAAAAGGTGAGAGTACTAGAGTAGAGGTGTAACAATTGCTGTTCAATGTGTAACAGGGCGCTTTGAAGAAGAATTTATCAAAATGCGTATGGAGCGACTGCAAGCTTGGATGACAAGGATGTGTCGCCATCCTGTTGTCTCAGAAAGTGAAGTTTTCCAGCAATTTCTTAATTTCCGAGATGAGAAGGTAGGAAATAAAGTTCACACACAGACTGACATTGAGAAATTGCTCCACAGCACCATCCTTCTTCCAACTGAGTTCAGCTTTGTAGCCGCCTCATTTTTCTGCCCCTCTGTGGGCAGTGGTGACAAGCTGAAAACTGCTGGGTTTACTAACCAACTTAGCTGATTGATCAAAATGAGGCATAAAGTTGCTTGTGTGAAATGCTATATGCCGTTCCAACAGAAGTGTGCTCTTTAAAGTAGCTCTGGTGCCAGTCTTTTAAGGACAGTTTGTGTTCTCCAGCAGAAGGGGAACATACGTAACAACTCTTTCAGCTTTTGCTGTGATTTGTCTTTGTTGGGCTTACTAATTACTGCAGTCCTCTGGTTCTGCTTGGCTAGCAGAAGTGACTTTAGCTGATCTAAAACGTGCCTGATCCTGTATTGTATTTTGAAAGCACCCACCCCACAAAAAAACCCCCCACAACTTCCACTGAAATGGGTTGTAATAGCATTATGCTGCGCTCTTACCTGATGTCACTAGCCCTTTTTTATTCCCATCCCCCACCAAGCATTTTCTTATGCTTTTTTAAGAGGTTTTAATATCTTCACTTTCAGTAAATAATGGTTTCTTTAGGACTGAGTTCCAGCTCTGTTACTGATTTGGGTATCTACTGATGAGGAAATAAACAGGAAAACTCTGCTGCTTTCTCCTCAAAATAGTCGTACTTCTAAATACCCATAGATTTCACTGAAAAAGCAGATGATCCTTGGAGGTTTTTAAGACCGGACTGGATACAGCCCTGAGTAATTAAGGTCACAGCTGACCCTTTTTGAGTAGGAGGTTGGACTACAAACCTCCTGAGGTCACTTCCAACCAGAATTATTCTGTGATCCTGTAAGCAGAGGCTTAATAACATAGTAGCAGTCCTAGTGAAGTGATAATTTGGCTGGCCAGTGGAGAATTGTATAGTGGTATAATTCTCCACTAGCTAGTCAGCAGTTCTCAGTATCTAACTTACAGACTGGTAGAAACAGAGCAGATGTTGCAATACATGTAGAATTTTTAACCTTTTTATCCGTTCCCACTACCAGCTTAGTATGGCAATTGCATAATAGTCTCATGATCTTCTTGAGTAGCATCTGATATCAGCACTTACCACATGTGCAGAGGCAGCTGAATATAATTGCTCTTACACTGTATTTATTTCAGTAATGCACAACAAGGGTCTGTTTACCCCAGAACCTAGAAAACAAAGTGCACAAGGGTGAGGGGGGAAAGCTTTAAGAAAGCTTGGCCCCGCTGAAACTGTGTTTAAAAGGTTTTAATTTATGGGTGGTCTGTTGGTTAACTGTTCTCCTCAACATTTCATTCACTGCTTAAATACCTGTCCTTAAATATGCATGAACAGTAGTAGTCAAACTTTGTCTCTTTTTTTCCTTTCCTTTTTTTTTTTCCCTTTCCTTAAGGAGTGGAAAACTGGAAAGCGGAAGGCAGAAAAAGATGAAACTGTAGGAGTCCTGATCTTTTCTACAATGGAACCAGAAGCTCCTGACTTGGACATGGTAGAAATGTAAGGTGGTTTCTTTTTGCAAGGATATTATGCATTTGGATATACAACAGATACTGAGCTAATATAAAACCAGAATATTAAGTGCATGCATATATTCATGGATTTGATGAGATATTAATCAAGGCAGAGCTGAGAAAATGTTTGAATATGAGATTTTCATATCAACCCCTCCAAAACTTGGTGGAACTCCACATGATGCCTCTTTGACTTGGTGAAATGACTGAGTGGCTGAATACTGATCCTAAAAAGATTTATGCAAAACTAGTTGATGAGATAGAGTACTGGCAGATCCTATGGAGTTATGTTTTATATTGCTATGGAAGTATATTTTGATCTTCAGTCCTTCAATTGTGAACAGTTCCAAAGTGTGGTGGATTTAACAATAGCTTCTGTAATTGTAAGTGGACCATCAAGGAAAACAGTGTTTCTGTGAAATACTTGCATATAATTCACACACTGTATGATTCTAATATCTGGAATCCATGGAAAGCTATTAAAAATAAAATGTGACTTAAATTACCAAATGTCATTTTAAATGCGTTACTGCATTTTGGAGAGTGCAAATGGAAGTGCAAATAGTTATATTTATTTGATATACGTATGTGTTATATATACATATATGTTTATTTCATATATGTATATGTTACATATACATATACTTTTTTATGTATAGTTCTCTTGGTGGTAGACCTTTGGGTTTCATAGAGTGAGAGATCGGATTTACTCTGCAGCCTTTATTTCATTCCTTTAGGCTTAATCATTCTTCTTAGAAGATAGGTAGTGTGCATGACATGCTTTGCTTGTTGTTGTAGAAGACAGAATCGTGTGTAATGTTTTGTGTTTGAAACTGGATAAACTGGATAGAAGTGTTTATAGCAGCAAAGCAGTCGTGTACCTACACCTGGAAATACCCCAGCATAGGCTTCATCCAAGTGATGCAGTGCATATTAGGATGCATGTAATAGCTGTCTGGTAGCAGTTCTGTGCTAATAAAAAAGATGGACGTTTTTAGATCAGTTCCACTGTAAACATGAGTATTTCAAACTTAACTACTTTCCTAAAGTGATGTGTTTTATGTGTATCCCAGCGGTATAGAAGCTGAAGGGGTGAACCGGAGAGAGGATTTTGTACATTGGGTGCAGAGAGACAGTCTACTATATACAGAACACTGGCAGGGAACGACCAGCTTATGGTCTGCCAAACAGAACCCCAGAGCATGTTGGCTCCTGGGCTGGGGCTGGTGGCCTGGGGTGGTCCTGCGGACCTACCTCTGGGTGTTGCAGGCGTGGCTGTAACACCTTAGACCTCCACACCATGTTCCAGAGCCTGGGGATGTCTCAGGGTGCTGCTAAGAGTGCATATGAACATAGTCTTAAAAGCCATTACTCCTGTAAGTGGACAGAGCAGCTTGTTCAGTAGTTCTTATGTGTTTCAGTGAAAAGACGCTCTTTACTAGAAACAATTTTGCCTGTACCTGGTAGTCCTGTGTCACCCTGGGTTTGACCAAAGGATGGTAACCCTGTGCTCGTTCAGGAACTTTTTCTGTGATCGTGATACTGTAAAGTATATGAAGTACAGAAAATCAAAAGGATGGCTACTGGGAAAATTGGAGTAAAACAATGGCCTTTTAGAAAGCCCAGATACTGTTTCAGTGCAAGTAATTTTTTGGGTAGGGTTTCCAGCCGAGGAAGGTGCTGGTGGGGGGAGCTGCTAGGTGGCTGGGCCACAGCTGGAGCTGGACCTGCTGCCCTGGCTCTGGGGAGTCGCTTAGGGTTGCCTTGCTGGGAGAGCTTTCTCGTACAGGCTTTGGCTGAGAGTGTTTGCAAGATCTCATGCAGTTTGAATAATTCTCACTGAAAATTAGAAAATATATGTCTAGTTTTCTTTTGTAGAGTTCAAAGAGCAATGCTGTGTATGGAGTGCTACGTTAAGGGAAGGCTTTGATAGCTGCATGAAAACATGTTTAAGAGAGGGGTAAAAAGGCACATACTAATTCAGAATTCTCTTTCGAGCATCACTGATTATTTTTTTTCCTCTCTAACACAACTGAACACAGTTGTATGATCAGTATAATACAAAGTTATGCATATATATATTTCCCTAGAACTGCTATATTAATTTTTATTGACCTATTTTAGACTTTTAGCAAAATATCTGAAACAATTATTTACTTTATATCTGTTCACTGTTACATGAATTTTGCTACTTATGTTGCTCTAAGATCTGATTTCATGTCAATGTGGGGTCCTATTTGTGTTAAGTGCTCTAGGATGCATTTTCCTCAAATCAGATTTTGCTGTTCTGTTATTATTTGGTCTCATTGGGTAGGATAATTAACTAGTTGCCTTTTATTTTGAAGGTTAATAACTATAGTAAGAATGCTAGTCCAGTGCTACGTGTGTAACGGCGGGGGGGAAACCAGAATGAAAAATGCCTGCATCTAAAGAGGGAAATTCAGTGAAATGGCAGAGATTTCAAGGAATTAATTATTTCTCTGGTTTTAATTGTTTTTAAGACACTATTAAACATTTCAGTATTGTGTTTAAAGCTAGTGTAATGCATCTGTTAAACTGCTTTTTGGTTTTGCTTTTTCCAAATGCCACAGAGAACAGAAATGTGATGCAGTGGGTAGGTTTACCAAAGCGATGGACGATGGAGTTAAAGAGCTGCTGACAGTGGGACAAGAGCACTGGAAGAGGTGTACAGGGCGTAAGTGTCCCTTCTGCACTCAGCAGTCATTTCTGTTTTGCTTTTCTCTTATGTTTTGGTTTGGTTTGGGGGAGGGGCAGTGTTGGTTGTTTAGGGTTTTTTTGTTTGGTGGTGGGTTTTCTGTTTTATTTTGGTTTTGTTGTTTATAAATCAAGGCACATCTTAAACCCAAAGGAAATGCTAAATTATCATCAGGATTGTATGGCATTCTGGCTGCTTCCAGTGTCTGACAGTATAAATTGTGCAAGTTTTTTTGTTTGTGGGGTAGTTTTCTGTGTTTTATTTTCTTTCTCTCATAACAGAAATATCTGGTCCCTGCCCATAGGTTTAAAAATGTTAAAAGTTAAATACTTCTAGTAATCCAGCTAAAGACCTTATTGGACCTTTTCTCATATATTTGTCATTTGTCTACATTTTAGTGACATGGGCAAAGCAGACCTGTCTATTTGATGAAATCATAAATGATTGCATTTTATTAACCCCTTATTCAGGATTCTTGCATGCCAGGAGGAGTGATTTAAAGATGAAATGAGTTTAAAGAAAGAAAAAAAGAAAAAAACAACTTGATTCTAACTTAATCTTTAGCCCAATTCTTTTTCTCCTATCTTGTCTCTTCCTTCCCACAGATACTTAGGGTTGCAGAACTTCACACCAAGTCCCTATGACTCTGCCTGGGCTCTAATTTCCTAGTCCACAGCAGTGTTCAGTGTTTGTGGCCACCACAAGGCAGCTAATGAAAGGAAGCAGGTACTACAGCTGAGGATCATAATAAGAAACACTTCAGGGCAGGCTGTAGTGTCTGGTGACCAAAGACCTATCACATAAATCTCCTCAAGTCTCCTCCATTTTTTCCTTTCCTTTTTTTTTTTTTTCCCCCCATATTTTTAACTCCCGCAAAAAGAAACACATTGTCCCCAGACTCAGGAGTAAGTACATCTCCTGCTGCTTTCTGCTCTAACACTGCAGTTGAATACCTGGGGCTGATCGGAGGGAACGGGAAGTAGAGAAGCCCTGCTCTTCTGGTAGGAGAATTGCTAGTCTTCTGGTAGCGATTACATTAGACCTGTATCTGTAGGATGTGAACTTTAAATGATTTGTTTCTCCACTTTGAATAAGAGGGTTTCCTTCTACACCTCACTGACCCTCCTGCTGGTCAAAAATAGTCTAACACAGGACACAGCTCTAACATCCTACAGATCTCACTTCACTAGGAAATGATACCAAGGGGGAAGTGGGGAGCAGAGGAAGGAATAAGGTCCCTCAGATGAGACTAGAAAAAATAGCGTTGCTTTGCAGTTACAGAAGCAACGATCAAACCGCTGTAATTAAGGGCTGACTGTGACTTGTGCTTACAGCAGAAATTCAGTATTTTGTTCACTGCAAAAATCTCCCTAAACTTACGATGCTAGTGCTTTAGGTATGAAATGACTTTTCTAATACTTATAGCTATTAAGTAGTTAGCATAAATGCAGTAAGTCATGTGTGATTGTGTTGAAAATTTTAACTTTTAACTTTCCAGACATTCATACTGAATAGAAAAAGGAAATCGGGACATACAAAACTGAAGAATTTCAGTAATCTCTTAGGTTTTACGTTCCTTGTCAGCTCTAGTCCCATCTCCTAGTCAGAAGTATTTTTGGCACTTCCTGAGGAATAGTTATGTGCATTCCATTCTATGATATTTAAGATGACTGACAGTGGAAACTTCTTAAATGTGAATTAAAAGAAACCAAATGTTCTTCACTGAAGTTTCCACTGAGGATTCAGTAACAAGTTAATGGCTGATAACCAAACTCTTGTACCCTGAATGGTACCTGTTGTATAAGAAATACCAGTTGTCATAAATTATATAAATTCTGGGCAAGAACTTGATCAAAGATAATCAATAGAATTACGCAGTTTGAGGGGCTGGGGGTGTTTTTTTGTGGGGGGTTTGTTGGGGGGTTGGTGTTGTGGGTTTTTTTTTTACCACACAGAATGGTTCCTCTTTGAAAATCAGATTGTGGGGGATGCTAGAGCAACTGAAATCTTCTATTTACCTGGGCAGTGTACCCTCTGAATACAAATGTTTGCCAATAAAAAGCACATCTACTTGGGGTTTTTTTTGCTAGCATAAGTATCTTATTAAAAAATTGCTTTCACTTTTCAGATTGCTTCTTAGGCCTCTGGGGTGGTGGTATTCAGTGTGTTAATAATGAATGCACTCATAAATCACAGCTTATTGACTCCATCGTGAGGAAGCAATTTATGCATAGGTTTTCAATAAATAGATTCTAAAAAACAATTTTATTATTCCAATCCTTGCATCAGTTTTTATCCCTGGATAATCTGGGTTTCTGATGCCTTTAAATATAAAATCCATGATTTGAGGAGAGTTTAGATATTAGAGGTCTGTATAATAATCCTCTCTCTTAAAATATTAATGAGATCTATTCTCCATATCACTGCAGCACTTCTGGCTCCACCCCACCCCCCAGGAGGACAAAGTCTGCTTGTGAGGGGGAGGAAAAAATCTCACTGTATGTATAGGAGGACTGAACGAAGAGTGCAGTGAGATTTTTTTTTTTTTTTTTTAATAGCAGTCACACACTGTTTCCCCAACTGTTTGTGGCTTTCAAAAATCCAGACTGCAATTGCTTTACCCAGCTTTGGAACGTCTGTAGCAGGGGAGGGGGTAAGAATGTGATTGTAAATGCCTCACTAGCGGAAATGTAAAACCTAGTTGGTTTTGACATCTGCTTCTACCAAGTTTTGGAAATGCTGCAGATTTAGTCTCACTTACCCTTGTGGGTTTTTGCTTCTGTTTCCCTCTTTTCTGCATCCTTTTCCCCCTTTCAGCACTGCCCAAGGAATACCAGAAGATAGGAAAAGCGTTGCAAAGCCTGGCACTGGTCTTCAGCACAAGTGGATACCAAGGTACTTCTATGGCTTCAGTTGTACTTTACTTAACAAGAGATATTTTAATTATATCATGCTACATTTTTTGCCAAAGATCTTCATGCTTTCCTCTTTGAACTTTAGACGTCAAACATAATTCTGGAAAAAGTACCAAAAACTTGTTTCCCTGTGTGTATTATGGGGGTTTTATATTTTAGTCTGCAATCTTGTATGATCATGTGGTGGGTTGGGGGTGGTGGAGGAGTTTAGCTTGATCTCATCAGTCTATAATCTGGTCACTCACCTGACTGACAAAACATGCTGTAGCTTTTTTGTGATCTCAAAGGAAAGAGGAGAAGATGCAGCCTTGAAAATATCCGGCACAGAATTATTGTGTGACTTACTTCATGAAACAACTCCATATGCAGACGGAAAACTTATTACAAGATTTTTGTATACTATTATGTTGGCTACTGTAGCCTTTTCTTGTCCTTCACCTTTTCTTCTCCTTCAGGAGCCCTAAAATAGAGCCTGTCATGTTTGGTATGAAAGTTGTGAGAGGGAAAAGGATGGCATCAGTCGCTCAAAGTTCTCCTAAAATCTAGTCTTTATGCCAAACTTCAAGTCCTGCTCTGATCTGTTAAGTTCTGCTGATATTTTGGAGATAACTGGAAAGTATTTCCTCATATCCCAGAGGGAGCTAATGGAGTCAACTTCCTCTGAGATTGTCTTGTCAAATATATATTTTTTTCTTTTTCTTTCTAGGCTTAATAACAAAATTGCTCTATTCTAAAACCTTAAAATGTTATAGCACAGAGACTTCTTGAAATCTTTCCATCTCAGGACTTTTAGTCGACCAGTACTTACTCTGACTACTCATCTATGCCTTGCTTTGTACTCTTAAAGCTTTTTGCCCCATAAACCACGTACGAAAATGCAACCACTTCTGAAACTCGGGTTCTCTGCTGCTGGAAGTACTGGAAATAGGCATAGTGCCTGTAGTTTGTTCTCATCTTTGTCCTGTACTTCAACAGGATGACCGCTTAGTTAGAATTGGAGCATAGCGTATTACCTAAAATGGTACTTTTGGATGTGAGAACCAAGTAGGGGATTTGCGTAGTCATGAACTCTTAGTATGGATTAGAAAACTGCAAATCCTACCCAGATGCAATTGGTAGCAAGGATTCTTGAGAAGGGACTGAAAATTGCTTGAACTATAGCACACGTTCTTTTGCCAGGGTAAAGGGAAAACAATTTGGCTTAAAACTAGGATTCAAAACTGCAGATGAACCTGATGAAGGAAAGCTTCGATTTGATTTCCAGCATCTTTGAATGGTAGGAAAAAAAAGACCCCATGATGCCTGGGAACAAGGCAAGGATGTTTCCCTTTGCTGTTTGCCCAGTTGTACCTGGTTGCACCCTAGTGTCTTGCTGAGGAAAATGCCCTTCCCACTGATGCCTTTGTCCTGGTTCCATATATTTTGCTCTTTCTAATAACTGGTAAACAGTATTTTTTTCAGAATTAATAATATATGTGTTTCTTTGCTTTTTAATTTGAGTTCTCAAGAGAGAACAAGTGCAGTACACGCGTTGCTTTAAATGTCTTTATCAGTGCTGCCCTCACCCTGTCCTGCCTGCTGTTGGTGTACAATTTCGTTTGATGGTTGCCTCTCAGGTACAGGTCTGTGGATTTAGCAGACTATATGCAAGAGATGTAAGCACCTGTATTCAAACTGCTAGAATGCAGCTCTCCGGATCTCAGGATTTAAAAGAAGGCACTGGACCTATTCCTTCAAATGAAGAAGTACTATCAAGGCTGAGCATGGGCTATGATTTTCGTGGACTGTCAGTAAAGAGCGATGGCTTAAGTTGGCCACAGGCTTATGTACTGCCTGATCAGTTTTAAGAACACCTGTTTTGAAAGTATGATCCTGGTCCCAAATCACATATTGGACAGTTCCAGGATATGCATGGAAGTGTCTTGCAGCTTGGCACTATGTTGCTTATGCTATTGCATCATACAATGCTCTTAGGTTAACACAGCCTTAAATAGCATGGCTCCTCTTTTGCGGTGCCAAATCTGGATGAGTCTTTCTCCTATATTAAGAAAATGTGAATGGCTGTGGTATGCCATTCAACCATAGTAAGATCTCCTAATCCTACATCACCTCTCAGGAATTTTGTTAGGCAGTTACACGCAAGTGTCACTCTCCTGCCAGCTAGCAACTGGCACATCTTGCCTTCCAGGCTGCTGATCTACTGAACATTATTGGTCTGAGGTGTACTTGTCAAGAAAAATCTTGATACAAGTAGTTCCCTAGTACATCAAACTTGGTCTTTTTCCTACCCCTGGATTCTGTTAAAACATGATTTGGAAGAGAAGAGAAGAGAAAAGAGAAGAGAAGAGAAGAAACACTTCTTGACAAAAAAAGGTCTGCTGCCCTAATCAAGCCTCACAGAATATTAGCTCCCTCAATATGCCTGGTGTATTCCCTCAGAGGTGATAATCCCTGGCATTTGCTAAGCAGTTGAACTGCTAAGAGGTGCTCTGATAAACATCTCCAAAAGACTCCTTATAGTTTTGCATCTTTCTACATCTCCCTACAACAGCATACAGGACTGTAAATCAATGAAAATACCAGTTTCTCCTCATGGTTGGGTTAAAATATCTGTTGAATGTTACTGGCCATTTTAACTGGTCTTTTTACAACTACCTTTAGTCAATGCTTTTAAGCCCTCTCTGTTTCTGGTGGCAAAATTCTGCCCTAATTTTGTTGTAAGTGTCAGCAGCATGTGGGGCTTTCTGCTTTTCCCTTGATTAAAGAACCCCTGGTGTCCTGGTATATCCTCACACGGGGACCCAGCTCAGCTTTCACAGCTTGAGTTAAGAAGCCCATTCCCAGCTTCACATGGGTTCAGAAGCTGTGAGAACGCTAGAAACTTGGCCTTGTCCGAGTAACAAAACTCTGTCCAAAACCTGTGCTGACAGTAGTGATTGGGAGCTGCCTGCTGCTGGAATTCAGGTTACTCCGATGGGCGAGATGTGGGTTGCGTGTGGTATCTCTGCCAAGGTGGCCTGGTGTCGGGAGTGACTGACTGAGCATGGCGTGACACTGCTGCCTAAGCAGCAGTTACTTCAAGGTTACTTCTGAGCAGACATGGTGAATTCTGAAATAATGAAATTACTTAAGTCTACCTGAAATAATAAAATTGTTCTCCCTGAAATCTTCTTGTTTTAAAACAATGTGAAGATATCTTCTGAACTATGTACCTCTTAGATCTCACAGTGGGGTTTCGTGTTATTTTTATTTTATCCAGACAGGCTCAAATAGGAGAAAAGTAACTATTTCTTTAGCAGTGCTTGTGTTGCTGGACTTGCTAGTTCTTAGGATCAGTAGCTTTCTCTCAAAGCTTTTGGCTTTATGAAACCAGTCTAATGGAAAGTAAGAATTGATTGATAGAACTGACGCAACATTCAGTCATTACCTTGTTTCCTTTAGAACATGTTAAAATGAAGGAATCCTATCCAATAAATCTCTAACATAGATTAGTCCATATGTTGTAGTAAAATAAGGTACTTTAATCATTAACAAAATCGCTGTTTGGTAATTTTCAAATAAGTCACTGATTAATGTCTGCAGGATAAAACCAAAATGTTTGTAAAAGACCAACTGCCACCTAATACCAAGACATGTCTGAAAGGATGAGAAAAGTCATTTTTTCTTAAACTAATATTCAATATCTGCAAATTATACCTTGCCCTTTCTCTACCTCAATTTGCTTTTCGTACTGTTGGCTACATGCTTTGGACAAGCTAACAAGGATGGAAAAAACCTGTGGTGTTTTGGGAAGGTGAAGTGGCATGAAAAACCCAAGAATGTAAGGCTTGTTTCCATCTTTGTCTGCCATAGCCGTGTCCTGCTAGTAATACAGTGTTACGAACGCTTGTGGTGTTGTCTAGCTTAGGATTTGTGCTGATGTCTGTATTTCTAAGTGTAGCTTGTGGGGCCCTTTGATCTATTTCCTATGGTGATGAAAGTTAGAAACTCACTCTCAAAAACAGAGATTCTTGCAGAGCTTGAAAATATTATCCAAGAGTTCCCTAAAGGGTCAGAAATCTTCTTGTCAAGGAAAAAAGTTAGTGGGGCTTACTTTCATTTCTCTGACCTGCTAACAATTGTGGTCCAGGACTGTTGAAGAGCTTAGGGCTAGCATCAGTGCTCCATGGGGCATTGTGGAGAATTTGCTGCTTATTGGGCATAAAAATATTTTTTTTAAAAATCGGAACAGCAGTTGTCTCTTCAACTTCGTTAGTCTGTCTTCTAGTGTCACCCTTCTCATTCTCCCTTCCTTCCCATTCTGGTAGGCTTCCTGTTGTCCTGTGGCGGGGAATACCTATGTATTTAAACTACATATAACGATGAACTATGTCAGCGAATAGTGTTAGTACTATGGTAGTACAGTGTTTACATGGTCTCTTTAGCATTCATTTTCAACAAGATCTTCAGAGGTTTTGTCCTTTAATGGTATAATAACTACTAATATTTTTCTAAATTCTTTATTCCTGCTGGTTATAAATGATGACTAGGCATTTATTATGGTAAAATAAGCTATTTTATACTGTAATTGACTTGCTGTAATTTGAATGCTGCTATTTACTTTTAGGAGAATCTGATCTCAATGGAGCAATAACAGAGGCAGGAAAAACCTATGAAGAAATCGCCAGTCTTGTAGCAGATCAGGTAGGAACACTACAAATGCATTGGTGTAGTGTGTACAAACATATCACCTATCTGGAACACTTCTGACTTTTTTCTCTTTTCTGTTAAAACATAACTGCTAGTGCTGCAGACCAGTTAAATGAAATTACTATTAATAGTTTTAAATGCGCTTTCATCTTTTCTACTATACATCAGCTTAGGGGGGATGTAATGGGAGGGTATTTCTCTTGGATCAGAAATACCACATTCTGGTTTCTAAAATACTAAAATGATTACTTACTTCCTCTCTAAAAGTGTTTGTTTTCGGATGTCAGTGAGCTGTCTTCATTACTGATACCAAAGAATGAGATTTAATCAAGGATAGGGTTTCTACCTTCCGCCTGCATTCCCCAAATGCCTACAAGATCCAGATCTTGCTGCGTTTCATTGTCTTGACATGCAATTTCCCGCTTCAGTAAAAATCTAGCTTAAATAAATCCTGACTGGTGTCAGCATTCAAGTCATAAATTGATGTTTAGTGTATTAAGCTTAAAGTCTCCAAAATGCAGATCCTCTTGGTCTCAGGGTTGAGTCGGGAAGGTCTTAAAACAGCTTTCCAAGTCAGCGACTAAGGAGATGCACCTGTGCGTGTACATATCTGTATATGTAATGAGATTGTGGCTTAATAGTGCTATTGCTAGGACTGGGAATGCCTTTTCAGTGAAAACTGGAGACAAAACCCCTCACTTCGTAAGCTGGTGTTGAGTAAAACAAAGAACAGAGCGTCTGCTCGCTGGTACTCAGTGCCCTACTCCAGAGAACTTAGAGGTGGACCTGCTCAGGCAGGGGGGTTGGACCAGATGATCTCTAGAGGTCCCTTCCAACCCCTAACGTTCTGTGATTCTGTGATATTTTAGTAAGGGCCTTTTTAAATATTAAAAGCTTGCAACAAACAATTAAAATTTAGATTTGGGGTTTTTTCCTATTCTTTCCTTGCCTTTCCCCCCCCCCCCCCCCATCCTTTTTTGGCATCATAGTTTCTTTTCCGTGATGCTAATAATGCCACAGATCCTCTTACTAATGTTTACGCTTTGTTTATTAGCCGAAGAAAGATCTTCACTTTTTGATGGAAACAAATCATGAATATAAGGGATTTCTTGGTTGCTTCCCTGACATCATAGGAGCTCATAAGGTATGTGAGGGGCCTTTGCTTTTAAGGGTTGGGCAGTAGGAAGATCTACAGCAACAGAAGTGGTGGTGTGGTACACTGCATTTGCGCAGCAGCCTGGCCCCTGCTTCCAGAAACACTGAAAGTTTCTGTGAACCTGGCATGTTGATTTTAAAAAGAAAATATACTTAGAGGGGAGAGAAGCCAGAACTTGTCTTGAGATTTGAGAATATCGTGACTTTCTGCTAGGGTAGAACACTAGAAGCTTCATGTCCCAATGTGGTGAACAGCAGTACTGTAAATCGGTAGGATTTGAGTTTTGCATTGTAGCTGGTGCTAAACCACGCCAGGATTGTAGGAAAAACTGTGTACACTCACATGGCTAGCTTGCTGATGTGTGGTAAATAATCATGCACTGCCTAGAAGTTTCTTTAATATTAAAAAATAGACAGTAGGGCTAACTTTTTGGGGGGGGAGAGCTAACTTTTTTGGGGGAGGAACCAGCAGCAACAAAAAACAACTGCTTTGTTCTCTGTAATATGAAAGCCATCAAATCAATAAATTTAGTCATTGTGTTTAGTTTTGGATATTCTGCACTTTTTTTGGTCTTGGAGTTTTGCTTATGCTCGTGTGCCTGCTGTAACATATTTCAGGAAACTAAAACTTTTGAAATATTAAACAAGTACACAAGTTTGGGGTTTTTTACTCCTTGATGTCTTAAATGTATAAATCAAGAACATACTTCTAGGAGCAGCAAAGATAAAAGCATATCAGATTTGTGTATTCTTTCTTTAGGACACTTATGGTCCCTCACCCCACATAATCCTTGGGGGGAAATGCCATATAAGGAGAAGAAATGTTTTTAAAACTTGCAACATAAGCCTACTGCCAAGAGACGTGTAAATAGATTCTCCTGAATGTTGTTTCGCACAAATACACTGTGAAGGGGGAGGCGTTTCTTTTTGCTCTTGGTGCTGTGACACAAGGATTTTCCTGAATCGAAAGTTATAAATTACAATGAGTTTCAATCTCTTGGAAGAATATTTATGTTGTCTCATCTTGTATAATGTGCAAATAAGGTTCTAGAGGCATTTGATAGTTCGAGGGTTTGGGATGTCTGTTGTGTTGGTCAGCTATATTTTGAAACTTGGTCCTTTTGTCCTTTCTGTATATATCCTTGTGTATTACTGCCTTTACCAAACTCAGTTTCTTAGTGACTGTGTTCATGCCTGTCTTTGAAGTCATGTTTTGCAAGCTGGTAGGACTCTATTGAAAGCAATAGAGTCAAATAACAAACTTTGGGGGAAAATGTGGGAAGGCAGAATTGGTGATTATGCGTGTGTATATCTATGTGTATAGTGTGCGAGCTCAAACTGTGGCCAGTGGCATTTTAGATGACTATAAAGACCTTTAAGTTGACTACTCTTTTAATCTACTCTTCTAATCTTTCTGCATTTGGTTTCTACAGGGAGCAATAGAAAGAGTGAAGGAAAGTGATAAATTAGTTGCAACCAGTAAAATAACGCCACAAGACAAACAGAACATGGTGAAACGTGTGAGCACCATGGCTTATGCACTACAAGGTAAACCAGATTCTGAGCTAAATGGCAATGCTGTAGATCTCTGAAGGACATCTCTTAAGTAACAAACTTTGAAAGAGAATCTTTCTTCTACCAGGAAATGATAATAAGAGCTAGGGTTTTACATTTTTATATGACCTGCTTAAATTTTCTGAAAATTGCAGTTATTTTGCCCATTGTTTTGTTTCAAATCTCGTATTGCTGTTGCAAAAGATACATGTTTTGGAAACACAATTTTAAAAAAACACAACCAAGCAAAAAAAAAAAAAAAAAACCCAAACCAAAACCCAAACAAAAATGCCCAACAAAAAAACCCCAACCACCTGAGACTGATTCTTTCATTTTGAAATGATGATGCCTCTCAAAGAAAAAGCAGGGACCCTGCTGCAGGAAGCAGTTTGGCACATGCAGAAGTTCTTTTCTGACTCACGGTGTAGTCAGATGTGATCCAGTTGAGATTAATGTTCTTGTGGATAAGATTTTTACTTCCTGGATGTTCTTTGAATTAACTTTTCCCCAGTGAGCCCCCCTAGCTTGTGAGCAAAGACCCTCTTGCGCCTTTCAGAAAGGTGAACCCCATCCGACGCCAGACTAAGGCAACAGCCTCCGTCAAGAATGGGTCAAACACTACTAGCTGTATTTTTTTTTTTGAGTTAAATATTTATAGCTGTGGCTTACAACTTGATAGCGATACCCTTGGAAATCGGAATGGCTTAGCCAGATACCCTTGGAAATCTGAATGGCTTAGCCAAATTCCGTTGGAAACACTTGGAAGAGCAGTTACTTCAGTAGGAGAAAATCCTGCTTGTATTCTTTATCAGAACTTTGTACACCTGAATGTCACAAGAAGAACCTGTCTTTATCCAAGAAGTGGCTGTAGTTGACACCCTACCAGTTTTACTAACGGTCCCATCATAGCTGGAGTGCTGCAGGCAAAACAGCTTGTGGAAGCAGGAGACCAGTAGCTGTGCTGGCAGGGCTAGGCACTGAGCTTGTTGCGCAGTAACTAAACTGAACTGAGTGAAACTGTTCCTAATTACGAATGTTCTCTTAAATAATTTGCCTCCTGGGTCTGATTGCAGCTGAGATGAATCACTTCCACAGTAACCGGATTTATGACTACAACAGTGTCATTCGTCTGTATCTGGAGCAGCAGGCCCAGTTTTATGAAACGGTAAGGTGTAGTATTTCAGTGCCATTTTCCTGGCACATACTGTGCTGCTACTTTTTATACGAAATATTTGCAGTACTTAATCATTTTCTTGTATGAGCCTCTCCCAGAGAGCAGATATTTGAAGAACCGGACAATTAAAAAAAAACATCAAAGAACGAGGAATGAGTTAAAATAGCATTTTACTGTAGATACTATTTCTGTGCACATGACAACATCATATTTGGCCTATTAGACCTAAAAAACAGTTTTGAGAAATGTTGTTGTTGACAGCCTGATTTATTTTTTTCCCTGATGCCAGTACTAAGGTAACAAAGAACTTTAGTTGTGTGATACGCCGTAAGACCTGCTGCACTGAATACGACAGGAAACCTTTTGAACAAAACTTCCCTCCCATACGATGGGAGGATGAAGGGAAGCTGCTGGGATTTAAAACCTGATGTATACAAGTGTGGGGCGGGGCGTACCGGAGTGGTTTAGGTGACTTATTAAATACGCTAACTCTGAGCACTTGACCTACCACCTTAGTTCTCTTTTAAAATCGTTCTTATGCATGTATTCTTTGTGGTTGGTTTTTTTAAATGAAACCCAAGAACAAATTTTCTAATGTGATATGCTGGTAAAACATGTGAGTTTGTGCTGGAATCTGGCTTGTGTGACTTAAAGGAGCAACATAAAGCAACTGTTTGCCCTTCACAGCAGTAAAAGGTGCCGGTGGGGCTTCAGTGGATGAGAACCTCAGGTTCTCTGTCAGGTCACCTTGCTCAGTTTCTCTGGCCCATGTGATGGGGTTAGGCGTAAGTTTCTCCTTACCTTCTCTCAGTCTCTTCTCCAGTCTATCATCATTCTTCTGGTGCAGCCTCACCAGTCTCTTTGTACCAGTTCTCTCTCCCCCAGCACAGGGACCAGATCCATGTTCCATGTGGGGTGCTGGCTCCCATGAGAGCTGCAGTGAGGGCACAGAACCTCTCTTCTGATGTGTGGCCTCTTTTCTGCAGGGAAACGGATTTCATGAAAAATCTGGCTCTGTTCCTGTAACCCTCCTGCCCAGTGAAGAGCTAGATAACCTGACAGGCAGGATGACAGCCCTGCCTACAGTACTTTCTCTAACACAACCTGAGTGGTGAAAGCACAAAATGAACAAGGCAGAAAGTGTATCTACGAGGAGAAAAGTCTTTATAATGCAATGCTTTAAGAGACCTACATGCCCAAAATCTGCAGTAAAAAATGCAGTTTTTCAGAAAATGAGGGAACAATTTGTTTAATTTCTTTGCCTGCAATCTTATTTCTGCGAAGTGTAAAGTGATTACATATTTAATATGCTCTGTTTCTTTCTTTGTTGCAGATTGCACAGAAGCTGAGGCAGGCACTCAGCCGCTTTCCTGTGATGTAGAGAATAAGGAATACTCAACAATAAAGAACAACTCCGAAGTGCTTTTCTGATTTGGGGGCAATGCCAATAAAAACTTCTTAGCCTTTGCCAGCCAAAAAACCCCACGACAAAAAAAATCAGTTGTAGAAAAAGAAGAATTATTAAAAATTTTACTTTATCAGCCTAAATCATAAGATAAGGTTCTCTTCTCTTGAATGCTCTCCCATTTGTTTCATTACTTAAATAAAACCAGCTAGATAATGCTGTCAGTTAACAGGGATCTAAATTATCAAACTGATACGCTGCCCTGGACTTTATGGAGACTTGCGTCTATCAGCTGTTCTTCCAAAAACTCTTAATCAACATCAGAGTTACAAATTTTTATCTTTCTCTTGTTTTCAAGTGGGAAAGCAGACAAGCTTGAGACTTTAATACTCATTATATTCACTTCAGCTCTCTAGCGATTCAGTAGCCAGGAGGAATTATATTCGTGTAGGTTTCTGGTACATGTTCATGATAATCTCCTGAATGCACACTTTGTTCTAAGTTTTGCTTCCCATACGCAGCCATGGCATACTGCTCCCATTAGGACTTCTGGTAAATATCATTCGTTCTTTCCCTTTTTTTTCCTTCTAACTAAATCTTGTACTTGTGGTGCGACACCTCAGAGCTTATGTTGGGCTCCTTCTTTCTCGCTATGCACTGTATAAAAAGACAAAGTACAAACAAGGAAAGAGCCATTCAGGAAGGCGTGAAAAACAGTTTTCCATACCAGCACTTTGACGCCCCCACTGCCTCACCCCACCCCGACGTGACGCCATAAGGCACCGGTGTTCCTCGGTGCCGCACAGGGCCAGCTTCCCTGTCACCCCACTGAGCTGTAGGTGTTTCAGCAAAGGGGATGCTGCCACATCTAACCCAAACTAGTAGAAGTCCCCAAATTCCAACTAAGCTCAGGTCTTCCTGTAGTAGTATGCTGTCGGCTTGGGTTTGCTTTTTGTTACCTTCTAAAGCAAACTGAGAGGTGACAGTAGTACTGAATATCATCATTAGTTATGGCACAAACTCTGTGCTTGGATCGTCATCTCTTACCGAGTGGCCCGGTGTCCTCTTTCATACTACTGAAATATCATTTGGGGCCTGGGCTTTTCCAAACAAAAAGCTACCACCAGCCCTCTTCCCAGTGGGCACCAACTATGGTAATTCATTTCATGCCATAAGCAAGCAGGAAAGCCAAAATGTGGGTTTTGCTAAAATGTGCCTAGAAAATAAACATTTTGGCGAAAACTAAAAATTTTTAGAAAGGCATTTTACCAATAAGCCATTTCTAAGTGACGGGTACAGTCTGCTGGTTGAATAGTTGCCTTACTCTGTCTTGCATTGGTGTTACTTTTGTGTGCTAGAAGGAAAATCTGGGTCTGCCTGAATAACCTGAAACCAAACAAGACTAAGCCTAAGTCTAGATGCTTTTCAGTGTCACGGGTTTTGTTCACGTTTTCCAAACCTTGTCTTTTTCTCCTCCCAATTCTAGTTGTTCGCTTCCAAAATTCCATAGTGCAGTGTTGTTTGATACAGCCATTTAAATATGTACAAATTGTAAAGAATGTGTATAAATGTTTTACACCAAATGTAAGATCTGCTTGCATGTAGAAGCAGCTTATATAATAAATTGTTACAATGTGTACAGTAAATTCTGAAATCACTTTTTCAAGCCAGCATTTTTTTAGCATTTGTATATTCACTTTTTGGTAATGAAATCTCTTTGTAACAGACTCTTAATTTGGGAGGGGGAAGGAGGGGGGTCTTTTTACCAATCTTTAAATAGCTCCGTATGCACTAAAGTTGAAGGTTCTTTATCTTGAATAGATTGTTTTGGAATCTGAGTGTAAGCTGGGCATTCCCAGTGCAGGGAAGCTATGACAGTAGCAACTGTGTCAGAGATGCAACATTTCGGCAAAAAAAAAAGAAAAACTGTTTAAAGACTTCTAGTAACATGAAGTTAAACTGATAATAAATATTTATGTATATCCACCAGACTATTTTTTTTTTCTTTGAAATCATCACGTTGCTTTTTAACAGGGTAATGCAGTATGGGGCAAATCCTCCTTCTAGCTTTTCATCGGTTTACAGACACTGGCCAGCTGAGGAATGAGAAAGCATCCATGTGTCTTCCATAAAGCAGGAATCGCAACTGAATGGTATAATAGTGCTAGTGACTGCAGACCAGCAAAGGCTACGCGTACGTCCTAAGCTTTCATTATTCAGGTCAGTCCAGCTCGTGGTTGATGGAACCCTCCTGACTGCAAATAAGTAGTAGAGCACAGTGCTACTGTGTATTCCTGGCTTTGTGTCGGCACGGTGTCGACCCAGAATAAAAATTAGATTGTCTTTGCTATTTGTTTTTTAAATTAGATGTGAATAGTGGCATAGTTAGGTTGAGTGAGTTGGGAGTGACAGAAAAGCTTCACACTGAAGATGCAGTTAGAAAACAAGAATAACAAGTTTAGAGTAAGACTTGGGCAGAGTCCTCCTGAATTTCGTTTGTCCTAGCTGAATCTCTGGAGCATCAAAAAACTGCAATGCTGTTCCCTGGCTTAGGCTTTTCTTCAAGGGTGAGCCAAACACTGGCATTACACCAGTGACTTTGTAAAAGACATCAAATGCCCTAGCTGTTGGGCTTAACTTTATATTTTAATTGCTTACTCCATTACTGGTAAAATACTAAATTCATTTTTTAACCACAAAATGCAGCTATACAAAGGGGAATGCTACCTGTATTTCTTGTCTGCAGTTAATCCCACATGGGATCAAAGTGCAGCAGCAGACTTTGTTGTTGTTGCAACATATGGTATGGTTTTGGAAGAGCACTGTCTACTGCCATTAGAAAGAGTATTCTTTAATGCTACAACGAGGCCTAACTTTGCATGAGTACTGAAATTTTTACATTACTGAGGACTTTTTCTGTTTTCTGTGACAAAGTAAGTTGAGAAAGTATTACCATCACATACACTTTATTCTGTAAATGCTGGTTAAATTAATATACATCCATTTTACTGCTAACCAAAATGAGCCTCGTTTAGCACAGCGGAATAACTGAGACTAACCACCTTGTAAAGAAAGAGCTGCATCTCTCGTGCTGTGGTTTAGGTGGACCAACCTAACTTGCAGGTGGCACCAGACGCCACTCTGCACTGGCTGGAAATACTCCCCAGCCTGGTGGCGTGGGGCCACCTGCAGCAAGCGAAGCACGGGCTCGGCATCCTACTCCTGCTGCTGCCGCCGCCTCGGGGCTTCCCACCCAGGCCTGGAACAAAGTATGCAGTGAGAGAGGTAACCACTTGAGCTGAAAAACACCCTTTTTTCTGCCTTAAGAATCCCTAACAAAAACGGCCTCATAAGAACTGGAAACAAATGGGCTGGCTGGAGACCAATCCACCCATCCTGTAGTGTGGCGGTATCAGTTATAGCCACACTATTTTAAAGTTTGACAGTTGAGTCACGTGGTCAAATAAAAACGTGGAGCTTTGTACATCTATCGCAAATTAAATATCATTCCCAACCACATTTTCAATTTATCATACATGTGGGGTTTTTTGCTTTTAATAAACTTAGGTTGTATTCCAATCATTTAATAGACTTTTAGTGTAAGTTTTCAACTCATTTTATGCCTACCTAGTAGTCGCCATATTTAGAATACATTCTCTTGAGTTTCTTCTGAGATCTCAATGTGAGAAACTTGTCAAAATCATTTCTAAAACCCTTCTGTTTGCATCTCTATATCCCCTCTTTTTAATTAGTCTAATCTTCCAGTCAAAGGAGGATATTTCACTATTTACACTGATTTGTCTCAACAAACTTGGATTAGCTGGTTTTTGGCCCCCCTCCCCCCCTTTTTTTTTCCCCACCCATAGCTGTCTGTTTATTGGTTGTGACTTTGGGATCTTTGCAGTATCTTTGCTGACACGAGTCAGTATCTTTGGGATACTGAATTTAAACTGACATAACTTGCTTGTTTTATAAAGGAAAAAATGTGTTTGCCTCTTTTTAATCTTCTGGACCTTTTAATCTTTCCTAATTGGTCATGTTTTCTTAAACTATCATAATTTTTTTGCCTTCCTTCAGATACTAGCTAGTATGCGTACTGCCTTCCTGCTGAACTTTCTGAACTCTAGGTTCTTGTCATCTACGGAGTTAACAACTATCTGCTTCATTACAGGCTTGATTAGTTTCTTTGAACTGGTCCTGTCAATCTGAAGCCAGTTCTCTCATGTTTACTAAACACTGTTCTTCCCTTATTCTGGCCTGTGGGGTATTCTATTAAAATACGTTTTTGTTAAGTAACATTTTTCTGGTAGGGCTGAAGCAAGAAGGTGTATTACATTTGTTATTTTCTGTTTACAGGAGAGTTTTGCTTCCCTTAGTTTTCCGCTTATACCTAGCATCTTTAAAGACTATTCACTTTTAAAAAATACTTGCTAATGAACTTATTTTGTTTTAGCACACATTTATCAACTTGAGGTCACTTTTAATTTGCATTGCCTTCTGTTGCAATTAAATCTTAGTAGATCCAAGTCTAAAATTGCTACTCCTCCCTGGTATCTCATCTTCTGGCATGCCTTTCCCCAAACAAATAATTAAGTTGATGAACTGTTATTCCAAGAGATGGTTTTCCTAAAAATATATAATAGAGTAGAATTTTAAAGGTGCAATTAAGTTGCTAAATCCAAGAGGTTTGTTAGGAATAATCCCAGCAGAATAAAGACAAATGGAAGGAGTATGAAAATAACAGAAAATACAGAAAGATTGTGGAGACTTTTAAAAAAAAAGTATGAAGTGGTTTTGTTTCTTTGGAATTGTATGTTAGCTATTTGACCTTGGTTATCAGCCTGTCTCCAAAGTCACCGAGAGCGAGGAATAGGGAACAAGGGCTGTATATGTATGCACATATCTAGAAACATGCAGCGTTTGTGTTAGTTATGATTGCTGAGCCAGTCCCGGTGGGCTGGCAAGTCTGCAAAGAAAGGCATCAAACTGAGAAAATTGACCTGCCAAGCGGGTTGGTAACCGGGCAGGTTCTTTGGCCATCTAACAGAATTGATAACGGGGAAAGGAGGAGCGAGGGCTACAGAAGAGAGTGTTTGTCATTGGCCACCTCAAAGAGGCTTGGCTGGGGCAGTAGAAGAGCATTGCCTGAAGAGCTTAGAAAGGCTGAGAAAGTCTGTGGCTCTGGAGGGGAAAAACAAACAAAATTAAAGGTCCCCTTTAGGATTTTGAATTATTTTCCAGGGCTTCCTGAGGAGGTTTGCCCAAGGGTCAGAAGCAATGAGAGAAGGGGCAGTGGTTAATTTTGTTTAGCTGTTGGGTCCCCGCCAGAAATAGCTACCCTGTGGAGCCCTTACGCACTTTCAACCACAACACATCTCTGAGGAAAACCCCTCCATGGTGGACTACCTAGAAGGGATGAACTTAAGCTGTTCGGGTCAGTGAAAGGTTGGTGCTGATGCTGGTCGTGTGGAGTTGGGAGGCTGTGCAGTCCCGTTTGCACAAAGGGGTGACGGCCAGAAAAGCCCCTGTAAACATGGCACTGGGCTTGGGGGAGGAAGAGCACTGCACTTACCTAAAATAAAGCAGGTCAAGTGCCCTGGGGCTGAAACACAGCTGCTGGGGTGGGGGGGCGGCTGGCCAAGAGATTGCTGTGATCCATGTCTCAGCGTCTGTGTTTCTTCAGACTTTTTCCTGCCCATAAACGATGTCTGCCCTGAACTAGGAAAGACGAGAGCAATATGAAATCAAGCACCAGGTAAGATCTCTAGTTTCTGGTTATTAACCTGCTCTGAATGTTATGTGATTATTTTTTTCCCCCATATGCTTCCTCATGTTAGTGTAGGGATGGACAGAGAAGTATCTTTACCTTTGCAGAACGTGTGAGTGCTCTCTCTGTATCTCACTGATAGGGAAACTGAGGACCAAATGAATTGTCACGTGCCAAGAAGGTAGGAGAGTGAGTCCAACTGCTAATTCTGAGGAAGGAATTTGATCCTGAAATTCTCCTAAATTCAAAACTGCAATCCCTGACCCTTACCCCTAAGGGAGCTTCCTTCTCCCTTAGGCCTCCCCGCCCCCCCCCCCAGCCTAACTGCTGCCTAACTCCAGAGCTACTTACAGTTTGCAGCGGTGAAGTTTATGGTACATGCAAAAAGTACCACATCCACCCACCTCCACCTGCAATTATATGATGCCTCAATGACTAATGAATTTGGTCACCCACAGGAGACTCAAAAACAGTGGGAGAGCAGACTGGAGTTCACAGAATGGGGACTGGGAAGAGCACACTCATCTTTTCAGTACAAAAGGAGAGGATAAAGGGACACTGATAATTTGAGAGACAAGATTTTTATTTGTGACCATTTATAGTAGAACATTTGAAGAAAATAAGCCTATTAAAAAAAAGTGACAGCCATGGAAGAAACTGGATGCTAAACATAATGGTACTTCCAATGCAGAAGCTAAGTATCAGGCTTCTTTCAGATCTGTAATTGCATCAGGATAACTAGGTTTGGTTAGTTAAGATACTAGCTGTTGTTCTCCTTAGCCCTTGGTATACACCAGTTTCTAGAACTATAACTCATCTTAGAACTGTCATCATGTTAAAATAATCAGCAAATAACATTGCTGTTTCAAACACAGCTCTGCAAAACACAAACTCTTTTAATATTTGTAAATCTAGATAGAAGCTCATCTCTTAATCCTATTAAATTAAAAGATTAAATGCATCCCTTCATGATGCATACTTCTCTGCTTTATATTTTGGGGGGAAGAGTGTCTCCCTGCTCCCATGTGATCCTCGTTTATTGTTTGCTCATGTAGACCTTTCTGGACTCAGCAAAATTTATTACACTCCTAATGTAAATTACGCTGTATTCACTTTGTTGGCATCTCTGAGGCTGTGTGTCTCTTGCTAGGGCAGGAGGACGTTCTTGCTAGTATGTTCTTGACATTCTCTAAGACTGGAAGGCTTTGGCTAGGTTGTCACCCCCTTATGATACTACCAGCAGTCACAACTGTACTAGGAATCTGAAATATCTACTGGTATTTCTCAAAGACCCTTAAAATGTTTATGTGAGAATCCCTTTTTTTTTTTTTTTTTTAAAATCTGCCACTTTAACGTCCGATGACATGCTGGAAACACAGACGTTCAGAAGCCCAAAACAGGAGAGCACCGCTGTTTATCCAATGTCCATCTGTTTACATTTATTTTATTATTTTTAATCAAATTCTTTCCAAGCCAGACACAGATCTTGTCAAGTTTGGTGCATCCAATAATATATTCACCAAGTTAAACTATTGGCAAAGGGGAAGGTGCCTCAAAAATGAAGACCATACAGGGGTGAGGGACAGTTTTCTAATTGTTGGCTACTTCCTGACTAGTTGGCCAGTATTTTCAAGCTCAGTGACAATTTTGTTTAAAAACTCAGCAGCTGGAAGAAGAAGTGAAAAGTTAAACATAGCATCTGTTGCAATATAGTGGCAAAATACAAACCAGGCTGCGTGCTGTTAGGATGGAGCTGTGGAGTCTCACGCTGCCTCAGAATGTTCCCATCCGATTGCACTCACCAGGACTGCACCACTCAGGGCTCGTTATGCCTGCAAGGAAAGTTGAGAAGTAAGGAAACTCTTCGTTCGTCTTCCGCCTTTAAGCAGTGACGCTTTTCTGGCTGGTTCCAAATCACACCTACCAAACTTAGAGCAAAGACTTTTTATTTGCTTTTTTTCTTTCCCTTTATTTTTTTCTTTCTTCTTCCCTAGTATGAGCATGTTTATGCTTACTTGGCAATAGGTAAACTTTACTGGGGGGCAAGAAGTGGTGCCAGTCTATCTGCTGCTTATAAACACAGTCTTACTGCTTGGCAGAAAGGAAAAAACAACCAAAAAAACCCCAAACCAACCAACCCACAATGCAAGTGTTTATGAAAACCTTCCAAAATTTAAACCAAATTCACAATCAGTGAGAGGAGGTTGCTATCCACATACTCCTATACTGTAAAATAAGTCTGCAGGTTGGCTGCAGGATCCATTTGAACATGGTGTAAAACCAGCATGAGACAAGGGCAACTTGCGGGGGCTGCCATGGTTTCAGAGGGGACTGAGTGTCTTCTCCTAGAACAAGAGTTCAGAAAAGCTGTGTTTGTAGGTACACAGCTCCCCTCTAAATGAGCTGATAGGTTTATATTGTGATTATCTAGCATTGGTATCTACTAAAAATGATTAGTGGCTTTAAGTCATTTTTTTAATAGTAAAATAAAACAGCCCTTCCTGAAGGGGATTATGTGTCACAGGGGGAAAAAACCAAAACCCAACCAACAAGTAAACATGGCACCGGGTGGTTGCAAGGCAGCTTGCGCAGACAGCACTACCCGGCCGCGCGTGGTCTCTGGGCTGTTTCTCACCGCTGCGGAGCCAGCGAGCTGTCATCACCTCAGGTCCAGTGCTGCACCCTGGCTGGCTCCAGGTGCACATGTGGCGCACAGGTCTGGCGATAAACCCTTCCGCAGTATGCAGAGAGACAAGACAGAAGTCACTTTCCAGTTCCCCCTCAAGCCCAGGAAGCAGCGACACCTGGGCTGGCCCTGTGGGGACCCAGCTAAGATCTTAGAAGGTGTATTGGTTCTGCTTTGTGCCTTGCCAAAGAGACCGTGCTGGAGAGCTGATGGCCCTGAAGGCAGAGAGAGGGTGTGAGCGTAACTGGCTTCTGGCACAGTGAGTAAACAGCCTGAGAAATCTGCCCCCGGATGCCTTAGAGTTTTCTCCTGCAGGACTCCTCCCCCGGGACTCCAGCCAACACTAAGTTAAACTCAATAGCCAGCACTAGGCAACAGTTCAAGTGCAGATGATCATGAAAAAGTATATTTATCTAGTAACTCTAGTCAACATGCATAGATCTGTCTCTTAAGGCAGCAGGTTGCTTAAAAGTAGTCAACCTGATCTCCTTTTATAACCAGGTGACCCGCCTGGTGGATAAGGGAAAGGTTGTGGATGTTGTCTATTTGGACTTCAGTAAGGCCTTTGACACAGTCTCCCACAGCATTCTGCTAGAGAAGCTGGCAGCCCATGGCATTGACAGGTGGACTCTTTGCTGGGTTAAAAACTGGCTGGATGGTTGAGCCCAGAGACCTGTGGTGAATGGTGCTAAATCCAGTTGGTGTCAGGTCTCAAGCAGCGTTCTTCAGGGCTCAGTTTTGGGGCCAGTCTTGTTTAATATCTTTATTGATGATCTGGACGAGGGGATTGAGTGCACCCTCAGTAAGTTTGCAGACAACACCAAATTAGGCTCTGCAGAGAGATCTGGACAGGCTGGATCGATGGGCTGAGTCCGATGGGCTGAGGTTTAACAAGGCCAAGTGCCAGGTCCTGCACTTTGGTCACAACCACCCCAGTATTTAGAAGATGGGTAGACGTGGTGCTGAGGGACGTGGTTTAGGGGTGGTTTTGGCATAGGTTTATGGTTGGACTCGATGATCTTGAAGGTCTCTTCCAATCCAAGTGATTCTATTCTATTCTATAATGGTTTGTCTGCAATATATTGTATCCTGGCCCACCTAAGACTTCTGTTCCGGTATCAGGGCAGCCTTCTGAGCAGCAGCTTCTAGGATTACACTGAGTTTAATTACTCTGTCTTCTAAGAGACATTTTTAAGCTCACAAAGCATTTTATTTGGGCGTGCTCTGAACTCTGTGCATCAGTGTTTCCATGTGGAAAAGATCTGCACCAGTTCTGGCCCTTGCATGTAGTTTGCAATAAATCTCCAAGACCAGACAGTGTCTATTTCGAACTTCTGGAAGGAGTAAAGAGAGAATTCAGCTGAACTTCTACCAAAATATGCAGGGAATATTATTCAAGATAGCTACTCTGTAAGAAGAACACAGGAAAGCTGTCATTGCATCCATCTTTTTACAAGACAAAGGAAGCGATTGCGGGGATAACCAAGCAGCAACTCTCCCTGTGTTACTAATGCTACTCACAGAAGCTAACCATCAGTGGACCAATCGGGCAAAAAGCCTTGGAGAACGAAGAAGGGAGGGGAAGGGACAAAGAAGAGGAAGGGTAATGGGACCATAATGAAGAGAAAATGGAGAAAGTTTGTGATGAGAGCAGCAAAGAAGGCCATCTAGAGAGCTAAGGAAGTAGAGGTAATGAAAACAGCAGCCAAGGGACGTTGCACGAGGTGAAGGACAGTGGACTGGGCGTGTGACAGAAGTAGGGCTGTTACTTTTGGCTTCAGAGAGGAAGGCGAGCACTGGTGTCATACTCCAGCTTCCCCTGCCCTCCAAAAGTCAGTTTTACAGGGCACTGTAATTCTCACACCCCAGGAGCTGGCTTCCTCCCAAATCCACAGTTTTGCTGAGCTTTTCCAGCCGCACCCACGCACAGCCTTTCCACCCCGCCCCCCTGCTTTACCAAAATGCTGAGATTATTTTCGCCTGCTCACCCCTTCCCACCCACACCAGCCCGCCCAGGTCACTGGTACTACTGGGGTACCTGGAACAGCGGCTGGTACCAAAAGCCAGGAAATGTCCTAGGAGTATACTGCAGACTACAGGGAAAAACGGTTTCTCCCCTCGGCCTCCTTCCACCCTGAGGCCTGCCCCCACCATTTGGAGCAGAAAAAGGATAGTATCCTGCAAATGAGTTTAGCTCTAATTCCTGCAACTTTCAATCAGCAGGGCCAGCAAGCCCTAGACTAGCCTAGTCACCTGTGGGCACGAATCATTTTTGCTATGCGTACCGTAACCGGTCCCCAGGCTAGCAGGGATTGTGTGAGGGCTACAGGCTCAGGGAAATCTAAACCACCTGCACCCAGGGGCGGGAATGTATCGCTCTTCCTCAACCTCGAACTCCCATGAGGGTTTATATGCTAATAGTGGACATGGCACAAGTCAGAAGTACGGGCGATTCTTTTTGTAAAAGCAATGCAAAATCTGGTTTTAGTGAAGCATAGCGGCACACCTAAATAAACAAGTCAAATTGTCAAAAAACAAATACTGACTACTAGCAAGCAGAATGAAAGCCTACCTGTGTTTACCTGTACATACACATAGTCCACACAGTGGATTTAACTGGTGCATTAAGAATAACGTAACATACCAAAATGCTTGTTCATATAAACATCAAACCATGGTATTTCCTCAGTCCTTCTCTTTTCTTGTCTGTTCCCCTCATTCGCACAGTCTGTGTGCTATTTTGTCAGCTACCCCTTTACAGCAGTACTGACAGAGAACTGAACGCCTCCTTATATAGTCCTCCTTTCCTTTCAAGAAAAGCATATGTTATTCACTCCGCATTAACCATAAAGATTCACATAAATTATGGGGCTGTGAAATAGCTGGACTCCTTATACAGTTTGCTCTATTTTACTGTTTTATTTTTTCTTTACCTTTCTGCAGTTCATGGCTGGTGGTTTACTGAGGAACTCCATTAACTATTCTTATTTGAGTTAGTTCACATTTACCGTCTTTTCAAACTATTTGGTCTAAGTCATCTTGTCATAAAGCTGCTGAGAAGGAGAGGAACGCCTGAAACTTACGACCCAGTGCCATTTTTATAAGATTTTTCAAAGTTTACAAAAAACAGTTTTAAAACCCCAAACCCTCAGTCTTCCAGGTAAACAAGTATGTTCTCCTTCCTTTATGTGAATATGTTATTACACTGCCTCATGCTCCCCCTGCTCTTTGGTCTGAACTCCCCCTATCCCCAAAATCTGAAGATTAATGGACAGGGCTTTCTAAAGCATGAGGAGACATAACACAAAGCATCTGTTTATAAAAGGAAGTAAGAGAAACAGGCCTAACTTCAATTTAAAAGCACCGCATATGTTGTACTAGAAACAACTGAAATGCAAAAAACGTTGACACGTGATAATAGAAGAGCAAATCTATGCGTTCAAGACAGTCTGGGTTGCTTTGAGAGGGTGACTGAATACACAGCTTTTTCCTATGTGGGTTAGTATCTGGCATACAACCAGTAGTCCATTATCAAAGGCACTAGCTAGAAATTCCGTATCATAAGGAAGCTGCAGCAAATAAATCCTGAACCTTACACCTAGGGAATGTTTCCCATGCAATGTACGTATGAGAACTAGGGTTCTGGGTCATTCAAGCTTAGGGAGAAATCTGCCTACTCATCACAGAGATATGAGGCTCCTTCTCTCACGAGCTGTAGGGTGGTGCGTGCGACTGGCTGTCAGCCAGCTGCTGTGTTCCACCAGGCCAACAGCACACATTGCTGCTGCCACACGCCGTCTTTAATGCAGTTTTAAAGACCCGTGAGGTCTTTCTGAAGAAACAGCTGAAAAAGTAAAATGCTGATAACACATTCATCTACACAGGGTGAAATAAGAGTCAAAGAACAGCATTAGACTTTTGTCCCCTGTGTTCTCCAAACTTAAGTTACTTTTTTTCTTTTGGAAAGCAGTGATTCCATGTGCTTCTGTTACAAATTCATGCTTCTGAAGATAAGTGCTTATCTTCTAAAAATCTGTTGATATCATGATGTGATTGTATTGCAGTGGTGGTCTCCAAATAGAACACTCTTTTTTTACCCCTTTTTTTGTTCAAATACTTGAGTAAATCTGAAACATTTACATGGACAGATTGTGCCCGACATTCACTTCTGTTCACAAAAAAATCTTTAGTTTTGCTTTAGCTTTATGTTCTATGTGCAAGAAAAAACAGAACTGGAATGTGAGACTGTATCTCACGGTCTGGAATATCAGTCTCCATTACTTTTATATATGCATTTCTGTGAACACAGAACACGTGCTCATCTAACTAACAAAATCCTATTAGAAAGTGCTACAACTGTAAATAGCCAGCAGTGCAAATAAGCTCAGTTAACATGCTCTGTTATCCTTGAGTGTTCAAACAACTCCCACTAATGCTTACACGCTGAAACTCCATAAAAGATATTCTCCTTCAAATTCCTGATCACACTGAGGGCAGGTTCAATAGGCTTTAAATAAATTAACATTAATTAGAGTTACGTACTGAGCATGGAAACTTCATTCTCCTTGCCCTCTCTTCCCATTTTTAAATGCCTCGTTATAGGTCTCATCTGCTCTATATGCTCCTTTTTTTCTGATGTGTAGACTGTATTACCCAAAATAACTAAAGATTCTTGTGGTTAACAGAATTCATTTACAAATTAATTATAGTAAGAGGGATCAGAAGCCAACATTTTCCTCAAGAAACAACGTGTACTGCACCATGAAAATTATCCAGATATATACGAAGCCCTGCTGTGACTCCCTTTTCTCCACAACTTTTCCAATTTTTGTGCAACTTGGCTAGTCTAAAAAATAAAAGGTTGGGTTTTATTTGTTTCAATTAGTTAGCTTTCAGGTTCTTCTCCTGTATCATAATCAGCTTTCTGTTGTATTTTTGCATTTTCCACCCTTGTATTCATCTGTCTGGCTAGCTATAACATCTCAACAGATAATGAAACTCACAGAGTCTAAACAAACCAGGAAAACTCCATTCTTCCTTCTTACAAATAAGGAGCATCAACAGGATAGTTCAATTCTTATTTAAGAACGAAGTTAGGAATTTGCTGCACTGGGCAGTCTCTTCCAGGACCCTGTTTATGAAAATGGTAGCCACTGTATACAAAAGAAATGCCACAACAGGCAATCTGGAATCGCCTCTTCCTGGAGTTTTCTTCATAGCTGACTCATGGGCAAGAGGAAAGGCCTCTTCCACCCCATGAAAACCATGTCCCTTGATATGGGGTAATAATGAAACTCTGCTTTCACTCTTGATGTTCAACAGAGGTACGCACGATTTGTCAGAAGATAAGGCATACGCTCACTGAGAAAAACTGCCAATTTATATGCCACATTTCTCTCTGCATAGGTATTAAGCAGTTCACTTTAAATTTGAACTTTCTATTTTATTAAGCATTTTGGTTTTCCTTATCAGGAGTTCCAGAAAAATAGGCACGAGCCAGTGGAAAAGTCTGTGGCTTCCTAGCCCTTTGAACATGAGAGCGTAATACCTACAACTAATCATAACCATGTCAGTCTGGAAGAAACAACAAAAATTTTATCTGGTTGTCTGGTCACTATTACTGCCTAAATAAACGCCGTCTGACTAATACTGCTCATCTGCACATAGTTTTGGGATGAAGGAAGTTAAGCTTTAAAACAGCTGCTGTTACTGAAAATAGTCTCTTAATAAGAAAAGGCTAGTATCTGTGAATGCAGTCAGTCTGCCTCTCTAGATAGAGCCCTTTCATTTCGCATGCACACAGTTAAAATATAAGTGGAAGAGGAGGTGTGAAATTCCACTGACCTCCCAACAACACTTCAGACACAATTTTTCATTAGCTGCATTTATAAAACCGTTAGCACTTCACCAGGCCATCGCTTGGCCGCTTCTGGTACACGTTCAGAGCTTGAATTCACAGCCCAGTCCGCTGCCAATCTGGAGCTACATCCTGCAGTCAGAACCTAAAGCCGGTGGCTTCCACCCCAACCACCTTGAGCAGTTGAACCTGCACTGCCCAGTCACTTGGGAAGTCTCACCCAAGCGAGGGGCTGTGAGATTTAGGCTACTGATATACTTAAGTTTAGGCATATGTTGTACTGTCCTGCTGAACTGGAAGCTGAGGTCTGCTCTATTAACCCACCCCTCTCCCTTCCAAATAATTGGTTAAAAGGTAATACTGGTACAGAAATATTACTATTAAAAGTTTCTTTTTCCTGCTGTTCGCAGAGCCTAGGGGCAGGACTAAAGGGAGCTCATCAGGAAAGGCTGTAAGCAAGAGCGGAAAGTTGAAAATATTAGCACTAGCTTAAGTAAAGAAGATGTCTCTGCATCACTCCTCTTACATTCATGGCAAGGTCAAATGTTCTTTGTCAAGCTCTAAACACACAAATAAAGCATGCTAATTTATCACTTGTGCTTCTCACACTCTTCAGAGTTATTTTTAAAGAAATGCTGTTGACTTTGTTAAGAAACAGTGACCTAGCTCAAAGCACATCATACTGTCTCTGTAACAAAGTACCAGATGTCTTTTGCACACACAGTTCTTTACACAGTCCAGGCAAGCAGAACCAAGGAGAATAGAAAGCTCTTCTCCCAATTTCACTGAGAGTGTAAGAGGTGACATTAAAAACCCACAGCTACATTCACAGCAACATTTTGAGCATTTTAGCCTACATACCAATGTTGCAAATGCTTCTCTGTGGCAAATTCCGCTTTAAATAGAAGTTTTTTCTAATATTAACTAGAAAATGTGAAAACAATAAAAGGTTTTCCATATTAGCAGCAGTTACTAGTTGTTTTGAATGTCATGTGCAGGAAAAGCTATGCTGAGGTATTTCCCCTATTTCTTCTTTACTTACTGAAGTCAAAAGTTTTTCATAAAAGGCAAAACCCAAACTGTTTTCAAGGACCTTGTCGGCACACACATTTCCTGAGGAATTTGTGACCACTGAGGCTATGTGCAAGTGGCCAGAAATCTCCAGGAAGTGCCGTCATAAGTAATCTTTTATATTCAGTCTCAGAGCTTTAGAAGAATTACCATTGCTTCCAACAGCATAATATTGGACACCGACAGGTATTTTTTGTTTGTTTCTACTATCACCAAAGCTTTTTGTACAAGTCGCAGATTGCAAAGATCACTCAATAAATAGCACATAAAGACAGACAAGGAATATACTACAGGGACATTCACCCACTCTATGCCCCAAATTTTAGGATACGGGGTTCACACAGCCCTTCCAGACAGACAGCAGGCAGCTATGCATCCTGCTCTCCCCAGTTCTGCTAAACTCTGCTTTGTAACACCCCTGTTGTTCCTCTTCTGATGTGGCTCCAGACAAACATAAAAGCCACCTGCTAAGATCAGGATGCAGGACTCCTTTTCATTAAGGCAGTTATCCAGACCTTGTAAACATCCATTACCATAAAGACCTAGGAGCAGGAGCCATTACAATGCCTAGCATGCTTCAGAGGGAAACAAGGGGCTGGAGAGGGGAAGGGATTGGAAATGGAAACCAAACTGAATAATGACTTGGAAGAAGATAAAAGTGTTCAGAAATTACACTGAGGTGGTTTCTACAGCTGAGGTAACAGCTGAATTTCTAATGATAGCAAAAGAACCGTGCTTTAAAATATGTATAAACACAGTATGGACATTATCTTCCACGCAGTGTATGCCACAGGTGAGTTAACAGGAACCAAACAGCTGAAGGCTGTATCCTCTTAGCATGGAGGCTGGCCTTCTAACACATCAGTGCTGCAGTTTTGTTTGAACTGTACTTCACATAGCTCTGCAGTCAGCAAACAGGAGATCTTAAGGATTCCTCCCCCTCCTCTAAAGACAGGAGCTGGAAAAGCAGTTGGAAGGAGAAAGGGAAAGCAAAGGAGCTCTTACTGCTGACAAAAGATATTCCGCCCCCCAAAATACTCCCACTTTTCTCTGCATGAATGCAGAATGGTCGAGATAGCTGAATGTCCTGTTGCTTCTCTCAGCCGAAGGCAGCAGAGACATTGGAAGATCACCTCCCATTATTTAGCTGTGGGAACACTCAGAAAGCAGTGCAAAATACCTGTGGCTGCTCAGAGGTAGAAAAAGTGATAAAGAACCAAAGATGGGAGCATGAAGAGGGGCAAAGAAACGAATACGATGAAGCTATTGAGGTAGAAGATTAAAGGAAAAATCCACAGAGAAAGGAGGATTAAATGAAAAAATGCTGAGGAGCAAAAGACAGCTCAACCCCAAATGTCAGCTAAAAGATGATCTGTCGATCTCAACATTTTCCCTTAAAAATGGACCTTCATGCATTGAATCATAGTCAGTTTGCGTAGATGAAAAGATCTTCACTGCTATAAAATAAGGGAAGGGAAACCTTCACACACACCCCTAGTATATGGAGCAAGGTTCCTGTCTGAGCCCTCGCTTTGGACATCATTCTGTGTGAAGGAGGTTTGTAAATTGTATGGCTTTACTCACCACTCCACCATTTGCTGATGTTTTCTCAGTTTTACGTTTTTAAGGTAACTGACCTGTGATATGAAGTCTAATTAACTGATTGGCTGCTTTTTCAGCCATCATGACATCACACCTTGAAAAATGCATCTTTCCATGCTGTGGATTTTTTGCAACTAGAACCTTCTGAAAAGACCTGTCTGTAACAGATTAAAAAGGACTCACTCAGAGTCACCTACAGAAGCAGTGCTGTGTCACACATACTGCTAGAGGTTTCCAGTTTTCCACCTTCATTTAAGTTTTCCTCTCACATCTTCATCTCCTCATTTTGATTTGAGGTGCTGGAAAAAAAAAAAGTATCTCATGTGCACCAGTCCTCCCTCTTGTGTTTTGCTCAACAAATCCAACAGTAAGGTTTTTATTAATAATCATACGCTGTGTGTTCTTGGAATTTGCTGCGGAAAGCACTAATGACAAAAATTACTAACGAGTTACAAGCACAGCAATAGAAAGAGACACACCGGTGTCCTCCAAGTGACAGTTTATTCTCATGAGAGAGTTTAGAGAGAACTATGAAGAATCATTCCTCAAAGGCCAAGACACACACACAAAAGAGTAGGGTTTTTGTTGATGTTATTTTTAAATACATAAATGCATGATCCAGGGCAACTTTTCAAAATCACGTGTAATTCAACTGTCTTAGGCAGCTCTCATTTTTTTTAAGTGATATTTTCAGTATTTCATCTCAAGTAAACACTTTTCTCTGGGGAAAGAGGTCACAGTGAAAGATGACAAAAGATATAAACAGATTCTTGGTCTGCCATTCCCATGGGATAGCTGCTTAAAATCAAGAATGGTTAATTCACACTCTTACATCCTCTAAAGGTCCAAACTTTGAGCTGTGTGCCCTCTCACCTTCCTCGTCCAGCTCACTTAATTTCTACAGCTTCTGGGTAATTTCTTTTACATTACCCTGCACTCTTTATCTCACTCTACATACCATATCAAAGATTAGGATCGGGGGAAAAAAAAAAGCCCTATGCAAACACCAATCCTACTTTCCCTACCAGATCCTTTCAAAATGCTCTCTCTTCTAAGAAGGCACCATTAACATACCTAAAATTAATCTCCTTTTCAAATTACTGGTAGTTATGAAATACATACAACAGAGGTGCGCGAACAGGAAAACAGTTCTTCACTTTGTTTCCATCAAGTTCAATGGGGGCAGGGACTGTTATATTCTACCTGGCAGAGCACAGCCGTGATTGATGTTCTCAATGTTAATGCAAGAGCAGTATCAGATGGTAGTTTGGGTATTTTGAATTTCACAGTGTTTCTACATATAAATGCAACATATAATTCTGCCACATTAACAAATTAGAATTCTGCTTGATGTACCTGTGTATAAACAGGACTGCACTTTCTGCTAGAAATTACAGCAAATTTTCTCTCATCTGAACACATTTGTGTACCCGTGTCTACCTCCTCAATCACGGGATCGTTTTGGTTGGAAGAGCCCTTTCAGACCATCAAGTACAACTTTAAACTCGTACCGCCAAGTTACCACTAAACCACATCCCTCAGCACCACACCTACACATCTTTTAAATGCCTCCAGGGATAGTGATTCCACCGCATCCCTGGCCGGCTGTTCCAATGTTTGACAACCCCTTCTGTGAAGAAATTTTTCCTAATATCCAATCTAAACCTCCCCTAACATAACTTGAGGCTGTTTCCTCTTGTCCTATTGCTTGTTACTTGGGAGAAGAGAGCGACCCCCACCTCACCACACCTCCCCTCAGGCAGTTGTAGAGAGCAGTAAGGTCTCCTCCCTTCATCCTCCATTTCTCCAGGCTGAACACCCCCGGTTCCCTCAGCTGCTCGTCATGAGACTCGTTCTCCAGACCCCTCGCCAGCTCCATTGCCCTTCTCTGGACACGCTCCAGCACCCCAATGTCTTTTCTTGTAGTGAGGGGCCCAAACCCATTCCTTATAGCTGAACTCTGGAAAAAAAAACAGCACTTCACCCTGCACTGTCTCAACAGGGAATTGTCATGGGAATCCCACAATGTCGGTGGGGGGCGGACAACAAAACGCACAACCAAAAGCAATCAAACTACACTTTCATATGAAGTCAACCTAAAACGTGCGTTATGCCTTTTACCCAAAACGCTTTATAAAGAGGCGGGGACGGTGCCTTCCAAGCTCGGCCGACGCGTTCGGCGAACCCCGCGGGCAGCGCCCGGCGCAAAGCGCTGCATCCACGGGAATGGCCGCCCCGAGAGGACCGGCCCGGGCGGCCGCTCCCCGCAGGAAGCGGGAACGGGCCGCAGCCTCTCCCAGGGCGAAGCGGGGCAGTAGCCCCCGCCCGCCACGCAGGCGGAGGAAGCGATTTCGGCCCTTGAAGGCATTTCGCTCACGGCCGGCCCTCCTCGCCTCGGAGCTGCCGGGGGCTGCGGGGCGAGCCTCACCTCAGCCCTCGCGGCCCAGAGGCGGCGCCGACGGGGTGGGGAGCGGCGGCGGCGGCACCGTCGGGCCCGGCCGAGCCGGGCGGGGGCCCCACAACGCCCCGCTGGGAGCGGGAACACGGCGCGGCCGCTCCTCCCCTCCCCCGCGGGCAGGGCGGGTGGCGGCGCCTTGTACCTGTCCCGGAGGAGGAGGAGCCGCCGCGGCCGCGGAGGCAGAGGGACAAAGTTAACTGGAAAGTTTACAAGGCGCCGCGGGAGGGAAGGGAAAGGCGGAGAGAAGGGGGGGAGGTCGGTCCCGCCCCGCTGGCCGCAGACGGGGGCTCCCCGACGAGGAGGAGGAGGCGGCCGCAGCCGTAGCCGCGCCGCGGGGCCGGCCAGGAGCGGCAGCCGAAAACTCTCCGCTCGGGTGGGCGCCCCCTCACAGGCGCCCGGAGGTCTGCTGGGGTGACCGGCTCCGGCAGGGGCACGCGGCCGTCCTCCTCGCCCGCCTCCCTGCCCGCCCTCCCGCCGGGCAGAAACGGGCTGCGAGGTCCGGCGGCGCCGCGCTGGGAGGAGCTCCCGCGGGGGCGCGGGGCTGCCGGCGGCCCCCGGAGGCTCCTTCGCCACCCGCGCTGGGGGTCGCATCCCCACCTTCCCCCTCGCCAGCAGCTCCTGCTCTGTCCTCGCTGCGCCCGGTGGCTCCCATGGCTCTAAGCAAAGGGCTGCGGCTGCTCTGGAAGCAGGAGCCGGGCCCGAGCGCGCTGCTGGAGGCGCGCAGCCGCCAGGACTGCCTGTTGCTGGAGGCCGGCACCGTGGCGGCGCTCAGTAAGTGCCCCGCGGCCGGGCGGGCCCGGCCGGGCCGTTTCCCGCGCGGTGCCCGTGGGGGAGGGCTGTGGCGCGGGGAGGTGGCGTGTCCGTGGGTACGCGGCTGGTGGCTCCGTGGTGCCTGCGGGACGAGGGGTGCCGGCGTGGGGCGGCAGCGGCGGACCCGGTTAGGGGCACTTCCCCCTTGTGGCGGGGAGGAAGGGAGGCAGAGAGGGGGGAGCGCGGCCCCGGCCCCGGCGGGACGCTGACCTTACGGCCCCCTCACTTTAAACCCCGGCCTCCAGCGTGGCCCCCCGGGCCGTGCCCACCTGCTGCCGGGTTGGGGGTGACCCCCGGTGCCCCGCCGTGCGTGGAGGGTTGGCCAGCATCTCCTTCTCCCTGTGCGACCGCAGGCCTGGTCCGTGCCTGACCGGCTCTTTCTCCGCTCGGGATGGCTTTAGGCTCCTCGCCAGCCGGCGGGGTGGGAGGAGCAGGAGGGGCCACCTGCCCGCCTGGTGGCTGCGGGGTCTCGGCAGCGGGCACCTTTACTGCGGGAGGCTTGTGCTCCACGGCCTTGCGTGAGCTTTACGGACCGCAGAGGAGGGTCCCGCCAAAGGGATGGGGCCCGGTGCCTCCTGAAGAAGTTTCCGTTCGGCTACAGCGGGTGCCAACCACCGGCGTAGTCACGCAGTTCACGGGAGAGATTGTTTTGGATGACTGACTCGAGGTTTATGGTCCGTGAAGAAAACCTGGCTTCTTCCTGTGGTGCCATGCCTGCCCTTGTGGCTTGCGCTGTGTATGGTTACTTGAGGGTCTGGCTCTTGGTGGAGGAGCTCGAGTTGCACCTTGGGCAGTGGAAGTCCTGAATGTGCTCGGGGTTGTCTCATCTTGGTGTTTTGATACTTTTGATGTGAGCTAACGCATTGCTAATGTTGAGGCAGACGCAGAAAAATGAGGTGACTGAGAATGTAAGGTGCAAAAAGTAACGCAGGGGAGCACGTTGTGCTTGTGCTGTGTCCGCACGTTGTTTTGCGTGTAATACTTAACCTGTTCCAGCAGTCATGTTGCTGTCTGCAGCGCTGAAGAAGTCCATATTCAAGCAGCTCAAAGGAAAAGGGGAAGACTTAAACTGAACTCTTTGTAGTAAGAACTACGTTATGTTGTGGTTTGTACGATGTTGGTCATAATACCAGCTCAGGATCCAGGCCCACTGAGCTGAGTCTTTCATGATACATGGTGGCAAGACGTCCAGACTAAAATGCCTAGGTATTGGGGATTTTATGAATGCAGAAAGCCAAAAAGATCATCAGGTGGCAGCTGGTTTTCACAAGGATAGTTCTGATAGTGGAAAATTTTTGACATGTCGTGCTAAAGATTGGTTATTGTCACACTGTGGGGGTTTTTTTTAATAAATTCTATGGGAATTTTATATTGTGTAATACTTTGAGGGTTCTTTTTTTTTGTTGTTATTTTCATTGGTAATAGCAGACATGAATATGTTACATTTTTCTAGGGTTTTTTTGTGTCAGTTTTCAATGAACTGACAAAGTGAACAGTCTGGTACTACTGGACAGCATTTTACTCACTTTCCCTGATTCAAAAATCTGTTGACATTAAAGCTCTCCATTGATATCAGTGGGTTTTGGTCTGTATTTCATTATTCTGATACAGATCTAAAGCAGCCCCACTGCCTAAAGCCAGTATGCATGAATAAAATTGAGACACAGGTGTTCATCTAGCTGACCCCAAGCCATTTGTATGACCAGTAGTTGGAAAGATTATTTGCCGTCACGCTGATTAAAGGAATCATCAATTTACAATAGGTTTTTCTCCCCCAGTGTTGCTATCTCCCATTTGAATTGCTATAGCTAAAAATGATTGGAGAATTTGTATAGTCTCTCTTAAAATGTGCGTTAGAAGAATTTTGAAGTAGGGGTCTGTATAGTGCCTAGTGTAAAAGGCTGTTTACCATGGCTTTTCAAAGTCCAACGTCGCCTCTTGAGATAACTGTAATCATACATTCATTGGCATCCAGCCCACTCCATGTAAATGACTTCTGAATTTTATTTAATTTGATTTCTCTTTTCCTGCCCGGGTTGGTTCCTGTGTTGTAGGAAAAGCTAGTTTATCCAGTTGAGCTTGGTTAGATCGTTTCTTCTGTTCATGCAGCAAAGGACCAGAAAAGGAGGGAAAACCAGCAGTTGGTATTGTGGTGGTAAATTCACAAGAACTGTGAAGAGGAAGCTCTGCAGCCAGGGTGGTAACAGAAACAATATTAATCCTGTTTTGTTTGACTGGCCTTTGGGTTGTTACTAACTGTAGAACACTTCAGTGGAAGGTTAACAAACTTCGTATATATGTGGTTTCAGGTATACTAGCCCTAGGATTACGTTAATTTTGGCTTCTGTGTCTAGGAATTATGCAGCTGTGCTTCATGCAAACTTCCACACTAACTAAAAGCAGATACGTATACCTGGAGCACTTAAGTTGTACAACAGTTTATGCAGTTTTGCAATAGCAGCCTTGTGTCAATAGAACTGTAGAGAGGAATAATCATGGATGGACAACAAAGGCCTGAGAGCAAATTTTAGTCATTAATTATTCTTTTTTTCATAATTAACAAGTGTCTATGCCCTTGAACAGGCATGACATCTGCACTTTTTTGAAAGTTCAATTGCTTCTATACTACTGTACTAGAAGAAACTTAAATGTTGAATTTAACATAGTTCAAGTGGCAGAAGGGAGTGAGAATCATCCTAGGAGAAGTGGCATGGCAAAAAAGAAATCTAAAAAATCCCCACATTTGTATAAGTGCAGTGTCTGTACAGGCCATAAACCTCTGGCAAACTCATAATTAAAATAAACCCTTTCAGATATGTAAACCAAAAAATCGATACTGTCTTGTGACTGGACGACTTTATACTTTTTCCTCTCTCAGTATGTTATAAAGATCATGATGACAATTTTAGTTGTAAATTGGTTATATTTCAGGATTTCCTTATTCTTTTTAATTTAATACTTTGAACTTGAAAAATACTTGCACATTTGATATCAGTAGTGGGAAAGTATTATAGAGATCTCTAATTGTCTTAGATGTCAACAATTTCTAAAATGAGAGCACTTGGGCTGTAAAGGAAACCTAACCTAAACAACTTTTGGAAAAATCAAAAATTACAGTGGGGAAAACCTAACTATATAACCCCAAACCCCTTAATTTAATCTGTATAGCGATGTAATATCAACAGAATGGTTTTCTGTTCTATCATAAATTAAATAATATTTTTTAAGATGGGATTTTTTTCTTCCATTTCTCATGATGTCACTGGAGGGCGGAGGGTAAAACTCACTGGTTTGAATTTAACAGTTTGTTTTGCAAGAGGCTTTTTTTTTTTTTTTTTTTTTGCCAATGGCAACCCTGAAGCTTCAGTCATCTCCAGAAGGACGGGTGACAGCCTGAAACAATTCTTCCAGGAATTCTCCGAACTAGAACACCAATAATTCTATGGAAGAAGCTTAGAGTCATGAAGGATGAAGAAAAAAGTCATTGATTTAGAGGTTTTTGCATATACAAGAGGAGATACAGATACAAATGCTGTTTCTACTTTTAACATGTTACTGTTTTTAATGCTTTATAGATGAAGTCAAGGCTGTCACTGAACTAAAGTAAGGCTATAGCGCTGAAAATGTAGTTGTTTAACTTTATTACAGCAGGTAATATCAGTGAAATGATGTCAACAGGAGTGCTCTGCTATTGAAATTCAGTATAAAAATATGTTTTTGCAAGGGCAGAGCCAAAGGGTGCATAGTTTTTTTTTTTAAATTTTGTTTTTTGTAAGCACTTTGATTCTGCAATTACTTTTATTAAGGGATGTTACGACACCTGTTACAGTGGATCCTAAATGACCGTGGTCTTTTGAAAATGCCGAAATTCAAAGCTGATACAGTGCATGTTTTTGCAAATAGGGCTGAAGTTTTTCCTCCAGACTTTCACCCCTAGATCTGGGAAGTAAGCCTTTACTAGAGACAAACTTAGATAGAGTTAAGGGGAGCGTTTGCGCTGCAGAGCAGCTCCATGCCTCCTCTGTGGCATCCGTTGCCAGTATGTGTGTGGTTCTCTGATGCGGCTGAGTGAACTCAGGGTATAGCTTTGCAGGGGGAGGGATACAAAACCAGGAAGTGGCAATTAATTACCTGTGTATATTATATTATTGTACAGAATGCAATTTCTGTGCTCTATGTACATTCACTGCTTATGATTAGTTTTCGTTTTGTATTTACGTGGATAAATGTGCCACTGAGTGGAGTATGGAAATCAAACACCAATACTTCTATAAATGTTTTGTGAACATATTTCTAAGCACTATGCAAAACAATGAGCCCTCCAGCGTGACTCTTTTTCACTCTTATGCCAGAATATTTATATAGCTAATCTCCCTATTTTACCTGTATTCATAAAACGTCTTGTTTAAAATTTAAAAAAAACAAACAACCACTTAATCCAATTACAAATTTTTATGAAATTTTCTGTGTTTTAGTGGTGTTCAACCTTTTTCCATTTGTGGATCCCTACAAAACTTACAGTGGAAGCAGGCTATGTAGCAGAAGCCTTGCTTTTCATTGGTTATACTGGCAGTGGGCACTTGCAAACTATAGTTTCTGAGACTGAAATTCACTGTTATCGGTTATAGGAACAAGTGTGTTTTAAAGTTCCTTCATTGTTGTTGAAATGCAAATCGGGTACACAGAAGAGGGAAGATGTATTGGTATAAATGTAGAGTACAAAATTTGTTTTCTGTGCTAGGAAACTGGCAGCGGTTGTGAGGTATGAATTCTGCTTGGTGGTTTATATCTGTAGTGACTACAAGTTTCTATGTTACTATATGTAATATATGACAGGAACCACATAAAAGTAATGATCAAGCTCAAGATAAATTACTTGGGAACTTCCTTTTCATCTTTATGTTCTTGACTGCCTGAAGTCCACAGGGCTGGCCCGTAGAAACCTGGTGGTTTTATGAATCCATCCTTCTTTGATTGTGAATGAATGTATTTGTATTTACACATGCAAGTAAGAAAACATAATCCCTGACTAGAAGCAAAATTTTCTCAATCTGTTATAGAAAGCCAGTGAACTGATCTTTCTAAAATACCATTTTGCTGATTTGTTTGTTGTGTTTTCAACCAGAAATACCACTTTCTAGAAAACTGGTAAATACATTGCTTAATGTTTTGAATATTCAGACTCTCTTAACCTTAACCCTGACCACAGACTTCTTCCCAACTTAACCTATATGGTATTTCAGATTACAGTCTGATTTGCATAATGCGTAGCTCAGAGTGAATGTGAACGGGAAGATTTGAGTGATTAAAGATAATGAAAATAAATGAAACTACAACAAAGTGCTTTAGGTCTGTTTGAGGATGACAGAAAACAGAATTTGGAGGCATATAATACCAGACATTGCACATCTTTCTAGGTAAGATGCTGGCAGTAGTGTGTGGAGATTTTTTTTTTCCCTCATGCGTTTTGGGGGCGGGGTTTGTGTATGAAATTTCTGTTTGATTATGGATTTGATCTTTCTGGGGAAAACTCACACCTCTTTCCCCACAACACTAAATGACGCAAATAAAGGAAACAAGTTACTGAGACCCCATCACATCAAACCTACGTATGTGTAGCGGTACCTAAAGCTGAGTAGGTGTCTGTTTCCAGAATGAGGCTTAAGAATCAGAGGGGAGAGCTAGAATCTGTAATGTGGTCCCAGACTCTTTTCTTCAAGAGCTCTTTCTTTAGTTTTAAGTTGTAGGTATTACTGTGTCTGTATTACTGTTGGACTTGGAACTACAGTACCTTTCTGACCTCTTACTCCAGCCACTGACCTTTCTGGGCCATTGTATGTTTGAGAGCTGCGCTGATTCCTGCTGAAGTCTGGGGGATCAGCCAGGGAAGGGCTTGAATAAAGGAAACTGCATACGTCTGACTGGTTCCTGCTAGCTGTTAAATGGAATTTGCAGCTTTTACAAGCAGGAAGTCACACTTGGATAGGCCATATGGTATATGGAGTTGTATGTCTCCTCACGGTGTTTTTCTTTGGCTCTGAAATACTTTACGTGTGGAAAAATGTCACTTCTAATTGAGTTTATCGTAGCTTCGTTTGGTGGAGTTATTGTTTGCCTCTTGTTTTGCAAGGGTTAAAATTTTGATCTAACACATCAACCTTCTATATAATTCACATCAGGAGCTTTTACATAGTTGATATTAAGAAAAGTGCTTGAGGAATTTAGATAGTATGCAGATCCGTAAGGCTGTTATGAATGCAGAGCAGTAGGGGTAATTACTGCAGAAGGGTGAATACTCAATTATATGCTTAGTGGAAGGAAAGATTACTAAAAAAAATATTAATGGAAAGCTTTAGTGGAGTTTGGTAATTACTATGTGTACTGTTTAGTTACCTAGAGTTGTTGTTAAGTAGTAAACAAATGTACTGTGTAGTTGTAAACTTGACTTATTCTCTAAATAGAAAACTTTCTAATGAATTTCATCAACTTCTGTAGCAGTATTGTGTATTAACTATATGTATGTATGTATCTCAAGCTGTCTGGCTTGGAAAAAGGAAGGATTTTACATGTGAATGCAGTATAGTTAAAGATCCAGTCCTTGTCCTCAGTTTTCAAGCAGACCACTTTTGCTGCCTCTGCATTTCAGATGTTTTATGAAAGCTGTTGCAGAATAAAAGACCCAGACTTTGGAACATATAACAGAGAAACACGGAAATCATTTTCATGTGACAGATTAGAAAAGTGCTATGTCTGTGGACACATGTAGCTGTCAAATGTTGTTGCTGAAACAGTATTTTCAATATTGTTGAAACTTGTCAGGTATGGTTTATATTTTCTCTGTTTGTCAACAATCCTTTAGAGTTTCCTAGTCATTTTCCCCTTTAACTCCCTTCTTCATCCAGCAAAGGCAGAAGCACATCAGTTAGTTTTGTTCTCTGTCTAGTCACTCTCTTTCTGATTCTGGCTCTAGTGTCCTAGCACCATTTGCGAATACTCTAGGAGATGTTTCAGACCAGGTTTTGATGACAGTTATTTGAGATTTCAGTAAGAAATTTTTAAGATTTATAAAGATTTCTTTTTAATGAAAAGATAGGAACTTGTCTCGAGCCGTCTGCAATAATATCTTTTTAAAGTCTCACTTTAGTCATCCTTTCTATGCATTGTTTTTTATAATGGTTGTTGGGGATTCCTCCTCCTTATCCTGCATCCCCTTCAGAAAGCCAAAAAAATTGGCTGGGGTGTGTCAGAATCCAGCTGGGACCTCCCAGTGCTGGAGGGGTGACACCTGTATGCTTGCTTGCACGCTGGCAAGGCGTGGAGTGAGATGGTGCCGTGGTGGCTGGAGGCTGTGAGGGACGAAGGAGCCATCCCCCGAGTCATGAGGGCCCTTATGGGGAGGGGGTGTGGCGTGCGGGAGCTGCTCCCTGACCTCTGCGGCCCTGGCCCACGTGAAATGACAGAGTGGTCACAGTGCATCTCGAGTTTGTGCAGCACCAAGGAGTATAATGGGACAGGAGTCTTCGAATTCCATCAGTATCTATAACAAATGGATTTTTAAATTTTATTTCATTTTTGCCACACAAATTTCATCTGTATGCACTAAAATATTCTGGCCTCTCCATTTGCATGACCTACAGGCATAGCTGTGTCTGGCATGTTCTCAGACTGTCCACAAGTGAGGTCTTGGAGCATGCTGTATATTTACAGCGTGCATGGAAGCATCAAGGAAACACCGCTTTGTCACAGAATCACTTAGTTTGGAAGAGACCTTTAAGATCGTAGACTCCAACCATCAACCTAACACTGCCAAAACCACCCCTAGACCATGTCCCTCAGCACCACACCTACACATCTTTTAAATACCTCCAGGGATGGCGATTCCACCACTTCCCTGGGCAGCTTGTTCCAATGCTTGATAACCCTTTCGGTAAAGAAATTTTTCCTAATGTCCAACCTAAACCTCCCCTGGTGCAACTTGAGGCCATTTCCTCTTGTCCTGTCAGTTGTTACTTGGGAGAAGAGACCAACCCCCACCTCTCTGTAACCTCCTTTCAGGTAGTTGTAGAGAGTAATAAGGTCTCCTGAGCCTTCTTTTCTCCAGGCTAAACAACCCCAGTTCTCTCAGCCGCTCCTCATGAGACTTGTTCTCCAGACCCCTCACCAGCTTCGTTGCCCTTCTCTGGACACGCTCCAGCACCTCAATCAAATCTCCGATACTGCGGTGCCCAAAACTGAACACAGTACTCAAGCTGCGGCCTCACCAGTGCTGAGTACAGGGGCACCATCACTTCCCTGCTCCTGCTGTCCCGACTGTTCTTGATACAGGCCAAGATGCCACTGGCCTTCTTGGCCACCTGGGCACACTGCTGGTTGCTGTTCAGCTGGCTGCCCACCAGGACCCCCAGATCCTTTTCCGCCAGGCAGGTTTCCAGCCACTCCTCCCCAAGCCTGTAGCGCTGCCTGGGGTTGTCGCTTTCTTGGTTTCCAAGTTTAAGTTGTCTCAGGGAGCAAAATGAACCCTAGGATAAATAACAGACTCTGCCATGTGGCAGAAGTTATTGGCAAGTTGTTAGCCAGCCAAAAGGAATGGCAGCACAGCCCAGAGTCCTCCTGCAGCTTTGTGTACGGATTCTGCTCCTCCCTTCCAGGCAGCTCTGCTGGTCCTGGTGCCCTGAGTGGTGGTACTGTGCAGGCAAACGTTCTGTCAAATGGCGTGCCCAGAACGACGGGGGGCCTTGTTTTTTGCCTGTAGCGCTACTGACAAAACACAGCTATTTGTCTGCGCGCCTGGACAAGTCCCATGCCGGGACCTGATGTGCGTGTGATGCCGCTGGTTTGACTTGGGAAACTTTGGTGGCTTCTGTACGTGCCAGTGTCAGGTGCTTCCTGCTGTTCGTGGCACGAGTTGTGTGTTGCTTATTTCCGTGTTGAAACAAATTCCGTTCTTTTGGATCGTGCTCTTACCAGGCCCTTTAGCAGCCAGCTTTCCAACATGTAACTCTGCTTTGAAGAGCATCGCTCTGCTTTCAAGGTGTCTTTCATAGGCCTTCAGGCTGGGCCTAGCCTGCAAGTTTGCAAGCTCCTACATCAGTCTGAGATCTGAATCTCTTGCTGTTTCTGTCATTTTCTATTTCTTCTTAAAGGTGAAATATTTGGAGCAATAATTTTGTTTATGGTTTGTCCTTTTCGTTTTAAAGGGAACAAGGATAAGCTTTTGAGGCAGAGAACAGATTTAAGAAAAAAGTCGGTCTGTTGTTGCTCTTTTCTACTTTGTGAAGATGCCATGGAAAGTGAAACATCACTTTTTTAACCTCTTTTTAATACATAAAGAAGGCTTGACAGGGAGTCTTTTTAAAAAAAATTAAACAATCTATCTAAACTATTTTTGCTGAAGTGTTTTTTTTTACACGCCAGAGACCTTAGCTTCCTGAGTCCTAGCTCTTAAGAGGTGCTGTTACTGAACATTTAAATTATTAGTGTCCAGAGGTTTACATTACCCAGTAAAAATCCCATTATCCTCTTTATGTTGCTTACGTTTTGTTACAGTGGTGTGTGTGTGGTATCAACGTTTTACTATTTTCTCATTGTTCACTCAGTGTTTCTAAGAAAGCAGAATAGATAAGTTGGGAAAGTCAGATAGCAAAAATAAAATTAAGAAAAAATTCACAAGTCTCTTTACTTGTCATGGGTGCAAAAATTGAGACAAAAGTGTTTTGATTTCCTTTGGGGGTTGCTTCTGCTAAGGAATTTTGCAAGTGAAATTGTCCTTCCTTTCACGTCAAAATGTCAGCGATACACGAGATATTTATTTGTTTTCCATGCTTCTCAATGAGCTACTTGCCTCTTGAGGCTTATAAAGAGAAGTCTGTTTCTTTCTTTTCTGTCATCCCGTGCAGGGAGTTCAGTTTGTCCTTTATATGCACAGAGGGTTTTTTTTTAATTGCTGTAGTTTATTAGGAGTGTAAGATTGAAAAGTATTAGCTAACCTCTAAGAGTACCACGTTGCTGTTTATCAGTAATTCAAGAAGTAAATGGTTATTTGGGGGTCACAGCCATTTTTCCTCATTCATGAGGCTGACCTTACTTCTCATTGGGAAATATATACAAAACACAGACTTACTCGTTCAAGAAATACTTTGTTTTTACCTTAAAGTAGCCAGTGACAGGTTTTGGCCATGTTCTGGCTTAATATCTAATTGTTCAGTTTGCTCCCGTTGAAGTCAGTTGTTGCAGAATTACACAAACCTGACATCAGCATCTGACCCTTTGTTTGCTTATTTTTAGTCAGCTAATTCTCACTTCACTAAAATATAAGTTTAATTTCTCCTGAGGTCAACATCTGATGTTATGTCTACATCGAAGTATGTTATCTTTCATAAAAAGATTCCAATTCTGTATGAAATTAGACTGTGATAATCTGAAAGCAGAAACCATCTCTTTTTGCTCACCAAGAACTATTTAAGCTTATGACCAGACAAATTATTATTTTTGTTCTTATTTTAGAATGGTGTAAAGTCTACATGTGCCTGTATGTTCCTTTACTTATTCTGAAACTGATGTGACGTTGGTGCTATAGAATTAAGAACATTACTAACGATCACGTTGTTTGGAAAGGTAGTGAGTGCCCTTCTTTCTTCTAGGGTGGTGTGTGGAGAGGCTATCCATTTCTGTTCCATCACTTTTTAATCACTGTGTTCTTATAGCATTTTAACCCTACTTTTGTACTGTAGTTTTGTTTACTGAGCTAAATCAACTGGGGAGCATAGGTGTAGGCAGTAGCAGTCTGAAAACTGTATAAAGACTGGAAAACTAAGGTTTGCTGCCTTTTGTTTTGTCTCTCAGCTCCAGAAGAAAAGGATGCAATTAAAGGACAATATGAAAAACTCATGGAAGCTTATGGCTGCTTAGGAGAGCTTCAACTTAAATGTGGTAAGTGACTATCTGTATGACTGAGATTATAAAATGCCAAGACAATGCTACAAGACAGCAAGTGACTGAAGTTGTCCAGTTTCTTAACTTGAGAAAGCTAATTGCACCTTGTTATGCACAATCTGGAAAAGATTAATTTCTTTTTTTTTATGCTGTGCCAAAAGCATATCACCAAATGATAGTCTAAGAATTTCAGATTTTTTTCCCTCACTTTTGTTTTGTCTAACATTCTTAGCTGCCTGAAGATAATAGCCGTTTTTTCCTCTACCACGTTTGTCCAAGGCAAGCTATGATTTCTTTTTTTTTTTGAAGGATCTTGTTTAAACACTGATTAAACCTGGTCACCTGAGGCTGTAGTACTACAGATTGCTATAATGCCCAATTGCTTTTAATTGGGGAATTTACACAGATAAGAATTTGCAGAAGCAGGGCTTTAACTTCAACTAGTATAGAAAGGAACATTTATTGTTGTTGCTGTAAGTTTCTGTACAGTTTGGGAATCTTGATTTAGCAAAGGACTTTCTATTACACTGCCTACAGGAATGTTAATGGAAATAGCATGTTTTAGGAAGAGAACTGCAGTCATTGATTTGAAGGTAATAGTACCTTACACAGCAGTCTTCAAACTCACTATTAAAAAAGATGCATTAAACCGAGAAGCACTGTATGCCTTATTCCCATGGTCTTCTTACAGTAAGCCTTAATTCTGACTTGGAGGAATGACAAGACTGTTTTCCATATGACTCGATGCTCGGTCAAGGAATCCACCAGAGGCAGAGGTGATGTGAGCACTGGTGTATTTAGACCAGTAGATATAAGTGTATGTTTTTATAGACCGCTTACCATTTTATGGCTTGAGTAATATGACTTGAGGTTGATCTGAAAAGGCGACTGCAATCTGAAAGACTTCTGTGTCATAATTTAAAACAGTAGGCCATCTAGTCTTTTAAAATGAATGTGAGCTTTTTGTTTGTTTTGTTTCTTGTGGAGTTAGTTAGGCATTTCTATGGAGATTAATATCAATTTGTTAATGTAATTAAAAATGGAGGGCTTGTGATTATTCTTTGTTGGCACTTGGACCTGTTTTTCTTCATAGGAGTCTAATGAATCCTGTTGTAATAGTAAAGGAATGCAGCTGCTGAATTCAAGCTCTTCAAGCTACAGATGAGGGTAGTTTATTGTATGTCATGGGAACAAAATATATCTGGTTTTAGTCTTCATATTAAAAGGTGAATGATTTCAAATGGGGTGAGAAATGTTCTCAGCCTTATTTTTTCTCTTTTATCCTTTTATTTCTGTGTTTCCCATGTCCTTATTTCTTTTTGAATAACCCATGCTTAACTTCAGTGTCCTTAAAGTGTGAGGTTTTTCCTCTCTGAGCTTTGTCACTGCACCTCTGTCTTGTTCTAGAATTAAATTACAAGTCCTGGTACAGGACTTCATTTGGAAGGGATTCTTAAAAATTTTATTGTTAATTGGAGAAAAAAGTTAACTACTGGAGGCAAACTTCTAATTGTGATTTAGTGAAAAGTCAGGAGGGTCATACTGTAATCATAAACAAAGGTAAGCAAACATTTTCTGCTGCTGAACATATTTACAAAAGCGAAGATGATTGCATGTCTGCTATTTCACCATTCAAGAGGTAGCCTGCTTTTTCTCACCCTCTCAGTTAGGTATTCCATCTTACATATAAGTAAGTTCCATCCCTTTAACTGTTCCTTACATAAAAGATTAACTCTAGAAAGGAATGCAATGTAACTTTTTTTTTAATACAGTGTATTCTAGTAGCTACAAACAAGGGCATAATTGGCCAGCTCTTCACTGAACATCAGTGATAACATAGACTTTGTTCAGGAGTATTGGTATTTATTTCTTACCTGCAGACCATAAGTACTAAATTAGCTGAAAATATTTGTGGAAGTACATTCCACTGGGTTATTAAAAGAGTGTATTTGTAGAGCAGAAGGGGGAAACCTTTTTTCAAGACATGAAAGATGTCTCTGAGCACTTTAATTACTGAGCACTTTAGTTAATCTGTAAATATTGCTACTTGGGAATCCAAATAAATCACATTGTATGCCTGCCAAAGTAGATCATGCTTTTCCCAAGAAAGTAGATGAAATATGTGAAACTGCCTCACAAAGTTAATGTTTTCCACCAGTAATAGCACTCACTTCTATGTGCAAGTCTGTTAACATGACTCACTAAGTTCTGCTTTCTTTTGTGAGATGGATGGCAGCAGAATCAATCGTACAGTGTTTCTGAGCTGTATCTCAGCCAAGATTTTGCTGCCAAAGAAGATCTAGCAGCGGCAAATAGTTCTTAAGCAAAGTGTTAAAAGAGCTGGCTTTGCAGTGTTTGGTTTAGGCACTGTGATGTCAGAAGGGGATACATATATAAGGTAGTATTTTGACACCATCACCACATAGCTTGTTTAGTTTAATACAACTGCTGTATTTGGGGATGCACTCTAAATTCATTTATGTATGTACCCTTGCTCTTCCACATATATGATGTGTAGTTGAAAGAAAGAAATTTCAAAGGCAAAAAGGACAAATAAGTACCTGTTTTCTATTCCTTTAGAACATTTCCTAATATGTAGTTGTATTTAGAAGAGGGAGAAAGAGTATCTTTGAGACTAAAACTAGTTGGGAAAATATTGGTTATTTTCATAATTCTGCTATAGATTTCCTAGGAGGTTTTCAGCTAGTTGCTTAGAATCAGCTCATCTGCTGTGTTCTGTTACTAATTTTGAAGGCAGATGAAAGGTAAAAATACCTTGCAAATTGTTTTTCAGTGGACTATAAAGTGAAGTGGCGGTGTGTGTGGAGTGGAGATGGAACAGGCTGAAGGAACATAAGGCAGTGGCATGACTGTATTGGAATGGAGAAGAAGCAAAAACTGGAGTGAATTATTTTCTTAAAGGAAAAAGGGCAGTCTTGAGTGAAATATTTACAATTAAGAAGGACAAAATAAGAACTGAATATTGCCTCCTTTTCACTGCAGCTCATAATAGGCAACTCTGAAGTCATCCCATAAACTGCAGGGGAAACAATTGCCTTGAGTCATGTAGACAGGTTAAATACAGAAACTGCAGCTTCTTATTGTAGGGTGTGACGTACCAGAACTGTGTTTCCTGTTCAACTTGGATTAAGGCAGTTGGTTTCACAAGAGCAAAATGGATGCAAGTTATTTTTGTCTTGTTTCTATGCCAAATATTCTCCATCCTCTGCCTCCCTTGTGCAACCTGATGAAAGGGCATTCAGTACGTATCACTGAGCAAAATGTTTCTTATATTTCTTCGAAAGTGTTCTTTACAGACAGTTCATTTGTAGCCGCAATGGGGCACAATAAAGATCTTGATCATCATTCATGAACATTTATACCCATCTCTGAGATCAAAATTTGGTGCAAAAGATTTATTTTTTTTTTCTTTAGTACTGTAGGTGGGTCTTGCTTTTTCATAGCTTTGTTGCTGTAGAAAGCATGACTGGTAAGGAATGCTTCACTTCTTGCTTTAAAATTATTTCAGAGATTTCTTTAAAACATTCCAGATTGCCTTCTAAGGAAATAAGGGACATTTTCACAGGTATGATCATCAATTGCAGTTTTTATGTTCTGAAATCACTTCCATCTATGTCTAAAGATTAGAAAGGCTAATATGAGGCATGATTGCACATTAAACTACTCATAATTTTTTTTTTTTAAAAAAAACAAGGTTGTTGTCCAAGGTGGGGTGCCTGGTAAATAGTCTGCAGCTGATGTGGTTGTTGGTACAAAGTGGAGTGTAAGAGCCAGGCCTGGAGCCTTGATTGCTTCACAGGAAAAAGTTTCTGGTTTTTTGGGTTGCTTTTTATTGGCCTTAGTGCTGGCCCCATTCATCATGCACCTTGCAGCTGTCAGCTGAATATAACATGCTTTCTGCTGCTGTACTGCACATGAAATCAAGGGAAAGTTACTATAAATTTTCCACCCAGTGTACTTCCAGTGTACTTTTTTTTTAAATAAGAACTGTTGGGCTCCTTTTTCAAGAAAAAAGACTGGAGTTGGCCTGTCTCCTACTCCAGGTATGCAGGGAGCCTCCATAGACTGGCTGCAGTGGTAGTACTGGCAGAGCCCCTGACTTTAGGAAACTGATGTAGCATTAATTCTCTGTTTGATCTTGAGGATGCACTGCCAGCATTTTAAAACTCGACTTCCTGACTTATTTGAGCTTACACTTAAGGGGTGGCTGCTCATTTTGTGGCTTTAGTATTTTTTTTTTCCACATTGCTGTTGATGTTCTGGACAGAACAAACACTTTGAATACTGTTTAGCTCCTTTCAGAGGCTGTAACCCCATAATGTGCTTCCTGATATTACTGCCAGGTGAATCTGACTGGACCACCTGATGCATTTTTGTTGTGATTGGTGGTACTCACTTCAAGTGCTACTTGCATAAAAACAGTTTCTAGTTCACTGGAAACTTAAAAGGAGCAGTATTTTTAATATAATTACAGGATTGGAAGTTGTAGTGAGCTGCAGTTTTGAAAAGTTAAGGCTGCAGGGATTAAAGAAATAGTCTCAACTGCTTTAAGGTGAGATACCTTCTAGCTGTAAGGAATGTCTGTGTGTTTCAGTTTGATCTATTTCGTTTAAGTTGTGATATTTTCACAGTTTGCTCAGCAAAACCAGTTTAATTAAGAAAAATCCCCTCTTTCTTGTGCCATGGCCTCGCAAATCCACCTACTATAGGAAATTCCATGTTGTGTTGATAGCAGGTTATTTGTTGTTGTTTTTTGTTTGTTTCATTTTGAGGTTTTTTTGGGGGGTGGTGGTGGTTAGTAAAGCAGGAGTGCAACTTTCTTACATCCTTTTGTGAGATTTACTGGATAATAAAAATGAATTGTTTAGGAACTAAAAGAATTTTTCAGTAAATTCTTGTCAGCTAAAAATGTTGTTTTCCTTGCAATGAATGAACAATTACGAAACAACTTAGCATCTGCAATTTTTAGAAGTGGAGAAAGTTGGTTTTATTTTGCTTGTTATAAAAATCACTTGCTTCAGTAGCAGCATCCATCCTGATTGAAGCAATTTCTACCCTTAAATTTAAGTGCATTTAGATAGGGCTGTGGTTGATACTTTTGTTTTCATGTTAAGTAGCTATTTTCAACAGGAAAGGTTATGGCTTGTTGACATTTATATACCAGAAAAGAAACCACATTGAATTTTTAAAGTTTAAATTTGGAAGTAAATGGACTGATTTTTTTACTTTAATATATCCATAATAATAATCATCGGGGTGTTAATGACTGGCAAATAAGCAACAGCATTTCTCCTGTGGCTGGGTAATGTTAGGTTCCTGCCATATTAGGTACTATTTGGGTAAGTAACACTTTTGTTTTGTTCCTTGGAATAGCATTTTCCATCTGACAAAATGCCTGAGTGAAAGCATGAGTGGGGGTAGTGCGGTTTTCATTTTCATCACAAACTTGTCCAATGTAGTTATCAATATATTTAAAAACATTGGCAGCCTGGGTTGAGGCGAAAGACACTGAGGCAAGACAGTCTGAGGAAAAAAGGTTTGGGATTGAAAGAAGAGGTTCCCAGACATGATCTGATGTTGCTAGCAAAGGAGGGAAGATGGGGAAAACTGTATTTCACTGGGTATAGCTGTATATCTTAGTGGTGGGTAATTTCTCAGTGGAGACATGATTAAAAGATGAATAGCAGGGTAGTGTTTTAATAGCATTAATTTTGCTGTGTGAGGTTCTAAAGATGAAGGGTTGACAGGAGCCCTACTTCTGCTCAGGACCCTGTGGCTACATTTGTGCTGTGAAAAAAACGGGGCAGGGCACAGGCTTGAGCGCTGTCAGTAGGATATTGTGATGAGCTTGCTCCCTGTGCCAAGAGCAGCACGCGCATCAGGCAAGGATCTTGCTCCCTCAGACCGTGCAGGGATAGCCCAGAGCTATTTCCAAGGGACACTGTCCAATTACCACCTGGGATGAAGATGGTATCAGGGGACAGGGCTTGAGACTTTTTTCCAAGGCGCAGAGTTTGAGAGATTTGTGTTAAGCTGGGGCAATGGTGGTGTAGAATTTCTGCATTCTGGCTGTTTTGAAGCATATCCAGAGTAATTTGAGCAAATCAGAGAGGCTGGAGTTGATCCTCAGCTCACAGAGCAGTCTAGGAAGACGAAGTGGCAAAGCAGGCTAGCTTTATTGTAGATTAAATACATTTGTCTCTCTTCCTCCTTTTCTTCTCTCTCCAGTTTTCTGGGCTGTAACTGTGAGGCATAACACTGTAAACTTCTTTGCTAGCCTGCCTCTGTTTAAAGGCCTCATGAAAAGCGCATGAAGGACAAAGGCTGCTCCATGATTTGGAGTACTGTAAGGAAATTTGTTCTGTGTGTATAGAATCATGGAATGGTTTGCATTGGAAGGGACTTTTAAAGATCATCTAGTCAAACCTCAGTCTTTTACTAGATCAGGTTTCTCAAAGCCCCATCCAACCTGACCTTGAACACTTCCAGGAATGGGGAATCCACGACGTCTCTGGGCATTCCAGTGTCTGACCACCCTCATTGTAAAAAGTTTCTTTGTTATAGCCAATCTAGATCTACCCTCCTTCAGTTTAAAAGTGCTACACCTTGTCCTGTCGCTACAGGTCCTGGTAAAAAGCCTCCCCATCTTTTTTACAAGCCCGCTTTATATATTGAAAGATTGCAATAAGGTTTCCCCAGAGCCTTCTCTTCTCCCGGTGGAATAACCCTGACTCTTTCATGTGGGGTTATTCCACAGTGGTGGGAAAGAGTATTACGGCTTCAGAAAGCCATCAATCTCCTGACCCTTCAGGGAAAATGCTGTAGCTTCTTAGCTGTGATTACTGGTTTTGAGCTCATTGGCTATTCATTTGGTCTAGTAGAGATGCTGGACTTCTACATGTGTAAATGTGTCTTCCATTTTGATGAGTGGCTGAGTGTAGGAGGTAGTAAAAAGAATCTAGAGTCTCTGCTAAGAGATAGCAAGTTTCTAGGTAAGGCAAAACTGTGTAGTTTTGATTGTCTTTTCTGTCATGCTTTATTCCTACTCGTTGCCTTCTTAAATGAAAGAATTGCTTTGTTTAGATCTGGTTATTTTCTGCTAGGTACAAGCTTCTCAAAGGACAGAACCACAGATAACAAGCCCACTATTATTAAGTTGTTCTTTTTGGCTATTTTAATGTTGACTTTCCCACTGGATCTCTTCTGAGCCCTTTAGGAAAGTTTAAGGTCACTGAAGCCAGTGGAAGTGCTTGTATTCTTTGTCTCAGAGTCCCAGCCAGCCAGCTCTCCAAGTCTGTCACTGCTGGTTTTCCGTGCCTTAAGCTGACTGATAGTAAGGGATATTAATTGTGTTTCTATACATCGCTTCCACATTCTCATGAGCGAAGTTTACTTTGAGCTGATCAGTTTTGCATGGTTTCAGCAGTCACAGAAGCTATTAGCTATCCTGAGAGACAGCTAACTCTTGCTAACCCCTTCTTGAGGCTGCAAGACAGTATTTAGTCAGGTATGAACTACCATGGTGATAACCGATGTATCTCGTATGCTTAATCCTTTTTAATTATGCACACTCATGTGCAAAGGAGCAATAATGATCAGGTTTTATGTATTCCTAACCCTCCGCTATGGTGGCATCAAGTACATAAGATGTACTTCTCAAAAACACGCAAGAAGGGGAACACAGCATACCCTTGTTACAGAAAGAAGTGGGGTAAACAGAGCTTTTTAGTAAATACCACCTACACTGGCCTTTATGCAAAACTGGACTCAGCAGAACAGAATGAATAAGATCTAATCTCCCACCTTGTCCTGCCATTCCAGTCCCATGTGCCTACACAAATATTTTGGCCCTGCTGAAAACCACCCCTAACTGAAGTTTCTGTGGCAAACCTGTGATCTAGAAGCAAGGACTCCACTGCTGGTGTTTCAGGAAAAAAAAAAAAAATTGTTGCATGAGTCTGGGTCTGCAGTTTCAGACAGTGGGCCACCATGGAGGGTTAAAGTGTTCCTTTTGCTGTCTGCAGCCATGCTGTCCTAGACTGTCACTGTGCCCTTAGCTAATTAGCTTGCTCTTGGCAGGTCATCTGTTGTTTCTGCGCTGCTAGAGCAATAAGTCTTGGCTCACTTCTATTTTTTTCTTACTAACTGGAATGAATAGGATGACATTGTCTCCATTAGAGGCCAATTTAAGTAGATCAAACATTTTCTTCCTAGCAAAACTGGTGTTTTCAGAACAATTGTTCTACTGTTTCCTAATTACTTTATCATTTCAGAGAGAATGAGCAGAGGCTGAAAACCTGCTGTGTACATAAGATCTGATTAGAGTGGTGTCCTCAAACTTCAAAATTTATCTTTTAGTTTTGGGGCCCTGAAGTTCGGCTGCTTCATGATTTCACATTTTGCTTCACAGCCATGCGAGCTGAAATTATTTTTAGTGATAATTGAGATTGTCATCTACGCTCCTTTGTGACGTAAGAAGCAAAGTCTCAAGAACTGGTAATACTGAAACTTTCTGAATGGCTGAACACACCCAGCTTCGGCTGAAGCCATAAGAAATCGGAATGCTTCATATATTTAAAATTCAGAAGTCAGTTGAAAAACCCATAGTGAGGAATACACTTTATCTCATAAAAGACCAGTCTTTTACCTTTCCTTTCAATCAAATCCAATGACAACTGTAGTTCTTTAGGGTGGTGAAATTTGATTTTTGAGTCGTGTCCCAGCACCGAGCTCATTGCACTTCATAAAGTAAGTGGGGAAAAGCATGTTCTAATGCAGTAAAGGATGGGAATGTACAAGTATTGTGGAATATTATGCAACTGCACTCACCTGCAGTCAAATGGTGTTCAGACATGTAAAGGAGCATAGTTGGTGTGCTTGTTTGTATTTGTTTTCTTCTGAAGCAAAGATACTGGCCTCTGCTGGAGCCCTGTCAGCACTGCATGTGACAGGACTGATGTGAAATGGCATAGCCTGTGTCTGCCTGTAACCCTTTTGTAACTGTCACCTTCTAGGTAACGCTCGGCTGCACTTTCTGGTCCTGGTGACAGGCTGTACGTCGGTGGGAAAAATCCTGGACGCTGAAGTTTACAAAATTACTGCAACAGATTTCTGTCCTCTCCAGGAAGAAACCAAGGAGGAGGAGCGCGTTACTGCCTTGAAGAAAATACTGAACTCTGGGATGTTCTTTTTCTCCTGGCCTAATGCAGGCTCAAACTTTGACCTGACTGTGCGGGCTCAGAAGCAGGGTGATAACCACTATGAATCTGGTAACTCGTTCTTCTGGTTAGTACTGCATGTTATACCAAAGTCTTCTGTCGTGCCCAGCTGTGTCTTATTGTTCAGCCATTCTCAGAGGGAAATGAACATATGCATTTCAGGTCCACTTCCTTTCATCTCGTTGTCATGCCATTTTACAGGGCATGCGGCCTTCAAACAAGTAACTTCTGATTAATTAAAAATAATCCAATAGTGAATTGCAGTTCTAATGACTGGATATTTTGTGTTTTTAAGAAGGAAACACAAGATGTATTGCTCATGCTATAGAAGCATGTCTCTGTATATCATGAATAATTTCCCCTGCAGTTCTTTTTAGTAATTTGCTTTAAAAGTTATATATTAGAAACCTGTACTTGAACTGTTCATAAATCGCATCATCTGTCGTGAAGCATCTTCTATTTCTTAAAAGTGTATGTGTTTAAAGTCTGTAGCTTTAATGTTTCAATAATGTGCCCTAGTTTTTATGTTGAAAACATCAATATTAATGTGTTTGTAGCCCAGTGTAAATGTATGTTGCACGGAAGAAGATCCCTGTAATACACTGCTGTGTACTACTTACTTTCTTGTGCTTATAAAGCAAAGAAAACGTATTTCTTACTGTGCTAAGTATTGGTTGACACGCAAATGCTGGGGTTTGTGTTCCCTAGGTGGGTTCACCATTAGTGTCATTCAGTTTGTTTGCTTTACAAGTTCTGTCAGAATGCTTGAATTCCTCTACCCTCATTTTTTTAAATTTTTGAACAGAAAGATAGTCATCCAGGAAGCATAGCTGTACTGGAAATAAATGAGGGTTTGTTTGGCAGAGTTACATGCGGGTGTGCTGCTAGAATTTGTGGCCCAAAGTAGGTGAATATTAAATAAGCAAAAAGGGAGGGTTATAATGGATGATAAATAAACATGAGAGAGCAGTTCATTCAGGCTAAATAATCTTTCTAGCTGTCATGTGATTTTGACTGTTAAGATGTGGTGTTTTGCGTTTAACTCAGAAGAGAGATGTGTAAAACTTGCTTTCAACTGTGCTAATTATGCATCCCTCTCAAAAAGCTCTCCAAGCATGTCAGGTTAGACAGATCGCACAAACGAGCTGTGTTCCAGTGATGAAACTCCTAAGGTGGCAATATCCCTTAATAAAAAAAACTAGCCTTTAAAGCAACTCTTTTTACCTCTACTGTCTTTTGGAACTTTTCTTCTTGGAAGGTAAATATTTGAACTTGCCTTCTTTGCTGCTTCTGGCTAATCTAGAAGTAGGCCTTGACGATGTTCCAGTCTCCTTTATGTTGTAGAACAGGGATGAATGGCGACAGCATCACATTTAGGGCAGAAAGATGTTCCAAAGGAAATTTATCTTGAGGCAATTATGTGATATGGGAGATTTCAGACCAAACAATAGACTGTTGAGAAAAGTAAACAATGAAATAAATCGTTACATTATGAAAAGTGCCAGATGACCTTATTTATAAGCAACACAAACTCCCTGTTGAATGAACTGCAGCAACAAAAAAATTCTACTGGAATTTGTCAGTGAGGACTTCCTCTGTGAGTAGAGCTAGGAGAAGGAGGTGGAAGAGATACCAAAAATTGTTTTAGAGCTGCTTTTCAGTTACGTATTTAGTTTAAAAATGTAAGAATGACTTGCACTTTTTTTAGAGAAATGCTGTACTGCAGAAGAACAATTATTCAGGGGTTTTGGTAGGTGTAATAACTCTTGTACAGATCTGCTGTTGAGTAATAAATGATCATAAAAGGGTTCTTATCTGTGACTAAAGGCACGTTTTGAAAAACTAAATGAGGAAAGCCATCATAATAGAAGAGACTAGCATCACTGTTAAGCAGCCATGATAGGTTTCTTGGGTTGTTGATTGTAAAATAAATTGAAGGTTAAAACAGACATTCCTCTTAATTTTAGTAGCACTTTTTGCAGTATCTCCATTGACTTACGCTTGGAAAATTTTTCCTGAAAATCCTGCTGAGTTTTAAAATGGCTCTTCATCCTGTAGTATATGCAAAGGTCCAGGCAGTGCTGGTCAAAAAGTAATTAGCTTGACAGCACTGTAACTTATGAAAAATATTACAAAATATAAATTTATTTCTGTAGCTGAAAGAGGTGACATTTGCATCAGAATTTATAAGAGGTACAAGATATTAGCAGTAGCTGTGCTATTAAAATTTGCTGTATTCTGTTCACTGTAGTAGTTCACAAGGATTTCTTCCTCATTTTTCCTGGTTTTGGATAAAGTAAAGCTACAACCAAAAAGGTGTCGCAAAACATTAATTGCTTAAATTAAGGGTTGTTGTGGGGTGGCACCCATGCCTGCCTGTCTTATTTTATTCAGTAATGTATCTGTATGTTGAACCTTTCAGGAACCAACTGTTACACGTGCCCTTCAAGCACTACCAGGTGAACTGCTCTGACTGGTTGCTGAAAGTGATCTGTGGCGTAGTGGACATTCGCACTGTTTATGCTTCCCACAAGAAGGCGAAAGCCTGCCTCATCTCTCGAATCAGCTGTGAGCGAGCTGGTGCCCGGTTTCACATTCGAGGGGTCAATGATGATGGACATGTGTCTAACTTCGTCGAGACAGAGCAGGTAAGTGGATACATCCAATAGCTTTGAATAATTCAGTCCACTCAAGTTTAATCGGGGCAGAGTTTCCAACAAGAATTAAAGGAGTTCAGCAAGTGTTATTTCCAATAATATTTAAAATATTATTGCATCACAGATCTGTTTGTTCTTGACCATTAAGCATTTCTTTGCAATCTGTTCTTTTTCTGTGTTTCTGAGTTTTCCATGCACACAATTTTCACTAATACTTTTGTGAATGTGAATTCCTGCATGTGAAGGTCTGGTCATTTGATATAGTAGTGAAACATAGACCTGGGTTTTTAAACAATTCAGAGAGCTCTGTGTGTTAATTCATGGGAAATCTACATGTGTTACAGTAAGTTTCTCAATTGCATGGAACTTGCTTAGAATTACCAGTCATGAGGCACATGTATTAAACAAAAGAATGTTTTCAAATCTGTTCCAGACTAAATGTCATGCTTCTTTACATTCTGCATGTGTTTTAAAGTATATTTTTTCTAAAATTCATCATGTTTCCCATGCTATAGAGTGTTGGAAAAGAACTAGTTTGAAAGATTTTTCTGTAAAGTACCGGTCTCTACACTTAATTTCTCTTTCATTCATTTTAAGTATCTCTGTTAGTCCATACCACCAGGTTTGCTGAACGAGCCATTGAAAGTCCCTTGGACTGCAATGGAATAACTATGTCTGCACTCATGTAAAAGAATTTGCCTAGGGATGCAGGGGGTGATTTTCAGGAAAGACTAGAGCTGAGATTTGCTTTTGACTTTAAGGAAGTCACTTAGGATCATATAAAATCTTGTGATCATAAATATTCATGTTTCAAATTACTCCTGTCTTGTGTGTTGGATTGAAGCCATCACTTCTTTGTACAGCAAGTTTTTCAGCTGTGAAATGAGGGTGATGATTAACTTCCTGACTCACAGGACTTTTGCAGACCAGTGAGAACAACTTTTATAGAAGGTAGGTAGTGTATGCTGTGCTATGGTAAAGACAAACTCTCAGCACTCAAATACATCATTCTAGTTAAGAGGAAGCTGCCCAGCAAAGGAGCTGTGTTTGCTGGGAGTCAAATCATCTTTGGCTAGTAAAAGAAATGGAGAAAAAACACCATCTTCTCAGAGTAAGGCAAATTTCAGTGCAACTCATTTTGGAAGAGACTTTGCTGTATACTCCCATTTGCTTTGTGGGGGATGCTCTCCAGTGAGTGGTGGTATGACACAGTTTTTACATGTATATGGTAAAAACCTTATTTCCAGCTGATGCTGAGACAAAATATATGGATGAAATGCATTCAGCAGGCTCCCTTGATTGACACAGCCAAACACAATAACAGAGTCATTTGGTTTTATTACATGTGGTTTAGCTTACTACCTTGAAAATGAACAAAAAGCAGTGGACCCTGAAGAATCCGAAATCTGTGCCAGCTGAAATAAGTGCTTTCTTATTGACATATAATCACCTTTTCCATTTTGAATAGAAGTAGTAATTACCAGCAGTCAGAACCATCATACAAAAATGGATGTCTCTATAAGCAGAATAGATAAATGGCTGGTAGTAGTTTTCAGTGAAGGACAAGGATCTGCGCCTAAAATTTGGTTGTTTTCAGTGTCTTCTGGGCACATCTATAAAACTGTATGTAGCCTAGATTGTTTCTATATGTGTATGTAGGTGTCTATGTATGTAGGTGCACATATAACGCAAGTAGGTTGCTTAGGTGATGCTCCTAAGGGGACACTGGTGAGACATCTCTACATGACACAGTGAGTGTGGCCTAGAGGTACTTAAGCTACCTGTGTCAGTACTTGTTCCAGAAGGGTAGTAGCTGTGTCATCGTAGCACTGCCTGACTGCTGAGAGTGGCAACCTCCCTCAAAACTGCCCGCACTTCAGCACTAGTGTTTCCTTGTGGCACTGTGCGAGTGTAGTGGCTCACACGCAGTACTGTCCTTTCTGTTCCTCCGCTGCACGAGGCAGGCATGCCTTGAGGCACCTCTCTGTTCAAAACCCACCAATGTTTGGGCACTTCCAAAGTTTCCTCTAAGATGTTGCCTTGATGGTACAGCTTTAACCTGGTTCTGCCTAGGGACACAGGTAGAGCTACCTTAGGCTTGACAGTGCTGCGTTGCTCGGCAGAAGGCTTGGAGGAGTTGCAGACTGGTATTCACCAGTCTGGTGGTGAGGTTTGATCCCCGAGACACGCTCAAAGCACGCACAGCATTACAATTGGGACTTTCTGCCCAGTGGTCAGAGTTCTTGTCGGGGATGTGGGTGGCTTTTTGCTCATGTCCCTCCTTTTTCTGTTTTGCCTGTATTTTCAGTAGGCTGGCCTGGCAGCTTTCCACATAGTGTTCAGGCTTCCACAAATTCTGCTTGTTGGATGCCAGACTCTTCCTCTGCAGTGCTTGGGTCTCTAACGTCAGCCTCTGAATTCTCTGCTAATAATTCTCTTTTGTGCCTCTGCTCCAAAGCAACTGCAAGTCAAGTTCTGCAGCATCTACATCTTTCTAGGAAGTCTGTGAGTGCATTGAGAGATGCAGATAGGTCTGCTCACTGAAAATTTTCACCTGGAACTTGGGAACAGAAGAGGGGACATATGCCATTTTAAGTAATAACTTGGTACAGGCTGCTATTTTAGTTGAGTGCCTTCTCATGAGTATTAGTGCAAAGTACATTACTCGGGATTTGAAGAATGTTCTCTTGCTGAAATGCAGAGGATAGAAAATGTTAGAAAGGGTTGTCAGCTTTCTTTGAGATCAGTCTCACATTGGCGACACTGCACTTAGCAGTTGTTTAATTATGGGAAATACTTCTGCTATCCTGCTCCCTAGTTGGGTCATAAGTAACACATTCTATTTAATTATATTCCTGGAGTATGTTATGTTGCAAATGATTATCGTGAAAAATAAGATGGCCTTTGCTTGCATCCCAGCAGAAAACCTGAGGATTGGCTCCTTGCGAGTGGCAAAACAGTACTTGGTTGCCAGCGCTTCGCTTAGCTGGGGCTGGGTCAGGCTCTTCACAGGAACTGGTGTGCTTTGTTCCTGTTCAGCCAGGGGCTGCCATCAAGTGGGAGGACTGAAGTGTTTTGCAGTTGAGTAAGCTAAAGTGCAAGAGTGAAATGGTTATAGAGTGAAAAAGGCTGGAGTAGGTTGAAAATTATAACAAGGGTTTGAACTTCTAAAGGATTGTGTGGTTTTGTTTGGTTTTTGTTTTTAAAGGAGAAAAGAAGGTTGCTGTTGCTAATGGTGATAAATACTAGTTTGACCAAGATGCGTGTCCTCAGAAAGCAAAGTTGGGCTAACCACCGGGCCTGAGATCTAGTTCAAGCTAGCATCCACTTACCATTAGGAAGGAAGAGTCCTAGAATAAACTCTCTCCTGCTTTCATAGTAGACTACTGACTAATCGCCTATGAGGTAATATCTTGGCTGAATGACATTTTGTTTCTATTTGCTGCAGCCTGTACAGTATAATGGCATGCTGGTGCTGTGCTGTCATGGAGAAATAGCACCCTAGGATTCTGAAAAGATGGGACTTTCTCCCCCTTTATAGGAATTACTTCTAACATTTTTCTGTTTTTAGAAGAGGGAGAAACAATTAGTCTTATCTCCAGGCAGCTCTTTTATGCATAAATGGTATGCTTTTGTCTCCCACTGAGTTAGCCTTGTGGCATTTTAGCTCTGCAATGAGTCATTTTTTGTGGGCTCACTTAACTGCTGTGACTCACAGTGTTTGAGAAGAAGAGGGAAAAAGTTAAATATCTCACTTCACTTTTGCTTTAAAAAAAAAAAAAGCTACTAGTAGATCTTTCAGATATTTGATCATTTGGCTTGCATCTTTACAAAGAAAGAGGAAGATAAAAATGGTAGGAAACAATTAAAGAAAAACAAAATATGAAGGAAGGAGAAAAGAGGGTTTTTTTGAAATTCCTCTAATGTGTACTTCTAGATTTGCTGCCAGTATTTTGTAGTGGGATGGTAGCCCTTTCTTCTTGCAGTGTTGCAGTTAATCCTCAAGTGGTTTTAAAATCTGTCCCTGTTTCCCAGTGATAGCTTAAATGTTTCCCTTCACCCTTTCTTCCTCCCCTAGTAATCCCTAAAGTTGAGGCTGTATCGCATTCTTTTAATTCTTTTCTGCTAATAGCGTTGAGAAACAAGCGTGCTTTCTTCAGTTAGTTTGTGTGTCTGTCACTGTTTACACTTCAGCTCCTCTCCCAGTCGTCCTCCAAAGAGTGGTGCTAAACTCTTAATATCTTAGTACGTGACTTAAGGGGAACAACTCTAATTTAGCAAAGATAAATTAATGGTTTCAGTTGTTTTCCCCTTCATGGAACTGTTCAATAAAGAAAACGGAAACCTTGACAAGGCATTAAAAGGAAATGCCATGAATTTGGATTAATCTTCCCTTTCTTCCAGTTTAAGAAAAAAATGTCAGGCATGGATTAAGAAAAATGATCCCTATTTCACAATAAGTCCTAGACTGCGTTGGATAGCTCTCCAGGAGAGGAATGGATGCAATCATGTGGTTAATTTATTTTCTGGATCAAGTTTTAGTATGGCCCCAGGCGGAGCAAAGAGGATTATTTTGGCAAGTATATCCTTGGATCCCATGGTCTGAGTTAAAGGGACTCATGGAGAGGTAAGTTTAGGCCATCTGTTACCCGTGCTCTTTTGTGGGTTGTGTGGAAGAGCTGGGGATCCCATAACAAGCCATGTGAGTATCCGTTTCATCATGGACTGCATCTCAGTGCCCCTTGAGTCTGTAATGAATTTTGCCGTTTGAAGTTGGGACTGGATAATTTTTTCCTTCTAATGAAGATGAGTGATGGAGATTAGTGAATAAATTATTCCAAGTGATGAATGGGAGGAGCATGCTGGAATTAGAACACCAGCTGGTTGATGTAGATGTTTGCTTCTTGCGCAGAAGCTTACGAGCAGTACCTGTGCACGAAACTTGTATTACCAGGAAAGGTCCTTGGATCACGAGGGCAAGGTCTGGCCCTGTGCCACAGAATAGAAAGATTGAGAAATGTCCTCTTGAACTGTCAGAACTACCACGCTTGATCCTGGAGTTGGAGAAAGAAACCACAAAAGGAGTCTAAGACAACAGAAGTTGAAAGAAGAACACGGCAAATTCTAACACCAGAGGTCAGAGGACAAGCAATCTATTATCAAGGCAAAGAGGCCCTCCACATTGGTTAAAGTATCCAGTATGTCGTCTGGTGGGAAACTGCAGGAAATGTGTCTGAAAGGAAATGTCTGAAAATTCATCCAGCTACCTGGAGTGGATTGTTCTATGGGGCAGACCCTCTAAGATTAATGAAGAGGTCCTCAAATGTTTTGAGGATTTAATGGGAATGAACATTCTCCCTGCAGCAAGTAGGCAAGAACTTGCTGTCATTTTCACTCTAAGACAAAACATAAGACTCCACAGTAGTTTTATGAAGCCCAAAGACAGGGATTTAGCAGTATTTGTCAACCCTAATGACAAAGTGTTTTCCAAAATGTAACTGATTGTTGTTGAACTTTTAGAGGAAAACCTATGTGACCTTGCATGTTATTTCTTATTGATGAGTTAAGGAAAACAGAGGACAGGAAAATTCTGGAAATAAAGTGCTGTTTATTTTTCTTTCAGTTTCCTTTTTAAAGAACTGTTCATCTCTTGTGTAGTACCTTAGAATAATAGAAATGGATGTGTTGGAGGACAGGGTAATAAAGTCAAAACTAGAACGACCAAAAAGTGGGACAGATACGCGTTTGTAGAAAACATGCCATTGTGAACAAAAAATGATCAAGGCTTGGAAAAATATGAGAAAATAAATTCTGTACTTATCCATGCATAAATGCTGGAATTGCATAAGCAATGAGGTTGGAATCTTTTATTTATGAATGTAATTTTAAGATGGAGGTACTATCAGTGCTTATTTAAGACTTTTAACAAATTTGAGTTTCTTATTGTGTATATGGGTGTTAAGATTATGTCCATTCCTGAACTGGAAGGTCTTCTTAGCCTCAGTCTTTCAACCTGCTCGCTCAACGAGTCTGCTGGCAGGAAGGCAGTTGCCACTGTTATTGTAAAGTCAAGGGGCATACGTGGTAGAAGGCAATGTCAAGATCGGAGGTCATGTTCCTTGGTGAATGAAGCATAATGGGTATTGCTGAAATTCAAGGAAGATTTGCAGTTGTAAAGCTTAGTGGAACGGTTACAGTCTGTTCAGGAGGGAATGACTGGCAGAAAAGGGTTTTATTCTCCCACTCATTAAAAAATACTAGGTCTTTTTCCAACTCACTGGCAACTTGGAAGAAAATAACTTCTGATTCATCTGGGTCATGAGAATGAGGTGAGAGGATTGTGAAAGACCGTAGATTTGCTCCAGAGAACAGAACGATGAGCCTTGTAAGTGAAAATGTGCTAACGTGGAGAACTTTCTTCTGGATTACTATGTTGGAGAGGTTATGCTCCCGGTTCAAAAAACTCATCTGAATTTCTAAAGGCTACGTGGCAATGTGCATAAAAATGTTGGTTTCTTTAAAATGCCCCGTCATCATAGGAGAGTCCTGTAGTAGACCTCAACCCAACAGAGGACCCCTCAACCCATCACATCAGGGTGTGGGCATCCTGTTCAGATCACAGGAATGGTCCCCAGATAGTTTGGATTCTTTTTGTTGTTGTTCAGTTCTCCAAATGGACAGCTTAATAGAGCAGAAACAGAAGAGGTAATGGGTGAAAACCAGTGAACAGAAAATGTGAGTGATAGTAGTAACAAACATCTGTTTGCTCTTACGATGTTGAATCACTAATAAGTGGAAATATGAGCATGTGTTAGCGCAGAAAGGCAGAAATGTTCAGTCAGTATTTTTCTGTATTTGGCATAAAGAAGGCAGATTATATATTCATGGTCTGTAACTGATGGAATACTTTCTATTTAAACTGTAGCTCAGGAAGATACTAAGCTGCAGGTATTAAAATTAGAATTATTATTATTACTATTTTTTAATCTGCATCTGGGACTTCTAAAAGAGCTAGCCAAAGACATACTTGAGCTGTTGATTTTTCAGTTAGTTATGGAAACAGGGACATTCCAGAAGGCTGCAAAGAAAACTGATCCTCTGTAGGAAGCTGTTTGAATGGTCAAATTGTACGTCATATAAAGCTTTGTCTGTATTTGTCATCGTTAGATGTTTCAACTCATTCATCGCTAAGGTGATTTGTCAAATTGTCAAATTTTGAAGTGAGCCAGTCCTGACTTTTTTGCATAGATTCAGGACCTGATCCTCATTCAGTGTGAGTCAGGATGATGCTGGAGCTTTCAGTGGAGCTACACAAATTTGCTTTGCCTTAGAATTAGCTCCTCTGGGTCCATGACTGAGTGAAAAGATGATTCAGTGTTTAGAAGTCACTGACTCATTTTGGTACGACCTGTCTCGGGAAGGATGTGATAAAGAGGAAGAGGGTGGCCCTGCTTACTCTTCCTCTAGACCAACTGCAGGATGAACTGTTCTGAGCACAGAATTGCAAAGAAAAGGTGCGCCAGTGTGTTGCCATGGTAATTAGCTCCTGCACTCAGGTACTGGTGATGCTTAGAAAACTTACTGAGAGCGCATGTTTTAGAGCCACATTACTCAAGCTGTGAGGCAGGCCTCACAAGAAAGCCGCTCTGAGCAACCCCTTCTCCTGCACGGGGTTGCACTAGGATGTGATGGAACAGAGAAAGGTTCTTAATTCATAGGTGTGAAGCTAAGAACATCAAAACATAACAGTTTTGCACCACACCATCTGCACTCGCCATCATTCTAACACTGACATTCTGTCCTTGACAAAGCCACTTAAATCTTTCATGTTGGTGAAACAGGGATGGTTGTAAGTGCTCTGCAAAGATATTGTAAAGATTAGTTAGAGAAAACTGGTGACAGAATATTTAAATACCCACCTCTCTGGTGTAGCCATACTTCTTCTTTTGACACGTGTAGCTCTAAAAATTGTACGTTGGTAGCGGTTATAAAGATAAAAGGTCAAGGTAAACGAAGGCACTTCCCCTAAGCCACCCAGCCAGCAGCGCATCTAGTGACAAATGGAAAAGCACAAGCCACGTTAAAGCTGTAGAGTAACCCATTTTCGTGTTCTTTTCTATTTGGGGAGCCCCTAGCCAGCTGGCAGCAGTTGAGCTAAATGATATGATGCGGTTAGAGAAGCATCTACCTGGATGACCTGGACACCATTCCTCTGCAGGGCTGCAGAAGACTCATTGTCATGCATGAGATAACGGAGATGTGTATCATGTATCCCCCATGGAAAACAGCCAGGATTCCGCTGCTAAGTATAGGCCAGGGGAGTGAGCCGGGCTTTGCACAGTTGCTGTGTGGTCATGCTGAATCTGAAGATAGTACCTTTTGTGCTAAGTTAATATATAATGTAACGCTTTGCTCAGGGGCTGGCGGAGGGGGAAGGCAAAGGGGGAAATCAGTCTTTGTTCTTTGCATAGATTTGACTCAAAATCAGCTTGTTGGTAGTGTTCATAAGAACAAAGACTTGGGGAGAGCTTGAGGTCTGGTTAGGGAAGGAAATGGGGAGTTTGGAGGCTCTGGCTGTGAGCCTCCTGTAAAAGGAGTAGGTCGCATGCTGTTCACTGTATTTCAGAATGGGAGTGGCGAAGCTGCTGGTTTCACTGAGATTTATTTGGACACTCTGACAAGGCACAACATGCAGTGAAATGAGAAATAGTAAATAAAGCAAGAGATAAGCTTATCCCACACCTGACATGACCCATCATCGGTCACAAGGAGCAATGACATTTTGCACAGTTAAATTTTGTGAGGGACACAGAAGGAGAGTATATGGCTGGTCTTCATGAGTGTTTCCACCACTAGGTCAAATCCATCTTCATTGTGGATGAAAGATTCCTTCCTTCTTGCCAGTGGTGGTGTTTTAAATTTCCTCTTATTTCTGGTGAGTAGTGAATCGAATCTGCTGTGATGACATGAAAGCAAATACGTTGTGCCTTGTTCCGCTGCCTGTGAGACTATGGAAAAGTGGCTGAGCAGTAAGTGGATACAGTGAGATACATGGTTTACTTTTTTTACCCTTTGAGTTCAGTGTCTTAAACTGTCACCTGATGAAGGGGTCACAGACTGATAGATCTAACTGCAGAACTCTTTCCCTTTATTTTGTTTTTGCAGACAATTTACTTGGATGATGATGTCTCTTCCTTTGTGCAGATCAGAGGTTCAGTCCCACTGTTTTGGGAGCAACTGGGGCTTCAGGTAAACAAATAATCTAAAAGACTACCTTGCTTATCTCGCTTGCTATTTATAATCTAGAAGTTACATAAAATGTAGTGTGGGTTTTTTTTTTTTTTTTAAATGAGCTGCAAAGCTCATTCTGTGAAAATGCTGAGCTCTTTCATTTTGGGTTTACTTTGTAGGAAATTTTGCATGTTTAGATAAACAGAACTAAACCAGGCAAATGGCTATAGTTTAACATTTTCATGTGTTCATGTGCCTCTACAGGGAAGTATTTCTAAGAAACTGTGTCCGAATGTCCCAAGGTGAAGTTTACAGCAATATCTTTATAACATTTTCAATTTGATTTGGAGTAACCTTTCCTTCTGAAATGCCCAGTTGGCTTGATGATATTGACCTCCGCAATAAAATTGGAGTATCTAGGGATACCAGGAGCTCTTTGAAACAAAGTATAATGTCTGGATGGTGTGTTTGCTAGATTTCAGGCAAAAGGGTGATGATGACCTAATCTGATCTTCTGCAAGGCAGAGAAGTAGGGTTTCATCAGGAGACTATTGCATCAAGCCTAGTGGGTTATATGTGGTCTGTGACTTAGAATTTATATACAGTTACAAGCTCAAATAAGAATCACACTTTGCATTCTCTTAACAGAGCGATAAACCAGTGAAATGAATATGCACATATTTGCATATATTATGTGTTCTCTCTACTGACATGTAATTGGCTTTTTAGGTCCTTTAAAGGTTATTTGATATTTCTTTTTTTCATTAAATCTAGCACCAAGGTACCATTCAGAACTACTGGATTTAACACAGAAGCAAGATGACTAAGGGTTCTGTGTTCTCCCTGTTAGCACCATTCAGTGCAATACTTTTTTTTTTTTTTTTTTAATAAAGCAGGTCTGCCGGTATTGTTGTGCACACATCCTGCCCATGCTGTATTCAGCATTGTAGTTCTGTACTTTATGAAGCCGTAGAGCTTTTCACCAAGTATTTTTGGCTAGTGGGTAGCATCTCTAGTTAAATAGATTTTTCAGCTTTTTGGTAGGGACACAGTCTGCTTTTTTGCCTAATCTGGATTAGATTATGGAGCTTTCATTTATGTTGATGAACACTCATAACTCTTATTCCTTGGATATGAGTGTGCTGGCACTGGCGTTAGAAAGAATTGCAACCAGCATCATGAAAAACAAACGAGGGTGATGGAATACAGGAAACAATTTGTGATCCTATAACCTACAAATAATTAACAGGGTAGTTTTTGGAGAGGAACAAAGCGCTCTGTATACTGTAATAACAGTAGCTAGCATTCGAAAGGAGCTTGAGGCTACTGTTGTTAACATCCATATTAAAAGTCCTATTAGATTGATGGCACAGGATTTCATCCTTCATATTTTCAAAGGACTATTCTGATGCTTTTTAGTTTCTGTAAATAATGAAAGAACTCTGGACATACAACCCGTGGAACTGGCATAACTGCAGCCTTTTCTGCCAAGGGGAGGGCAGGAAGAATGCTGGGCACACAGCATACTCGTGTGAGGCAGTGTTGGATATTTGCTAGAGGAAGCTGGTGAAGGGATGTGATTTGTTTGGCCATAAAAAAGTGTGTAGGTATCCCTTTGCTTAATGATAACTGTGTTTTCACTTGTAATTGTAAATGTTGTCTAATAAAAGCTGTGGCTTTTGTATTAAGGATATTATGTGTGTGGGTGTGTGGAGTCTGTTAGAGGTGTCTGGTGCTGTTAGAGAGATGTTTCTCTCTAAAGGAAAAAGGGAGACATCTAGTGATTTAGGACTCCAGCAATTTAAAAGTTATTTCTCTCTCTCTTCTCTGTCCAATATTTTAATTTAGGTGGGTTCTCGTCATGTAAGACTTAACAGAGGTCTGGAAGCTAATGCTCCTGCCTTTGACAGGTAAGCTTCGTTCCACTTTGGCAATAACACAGCAGCCTAGTGTTTATCCAAGATTCCACAACTCTATGCCTTCCTAGTAAATCCGGAGAGATGTGAAACATCTCTCAGGTGATGTAGCCAGTCCCCCAGGTGTTGTGGGTAATTAAATGCATTTTTCTTTCTGTTTTCAATAGTAATTGAATTAATTTGGTCTCCTGGTTTGTTTCTGTAAAAGCTAAGAAATACTGAGTGGTATGCAGAAGGAAAGTCTGCGTAACCCTTTATGAGCCAACAAATGTGAATTTACACTTCAAGTACACAGAATATGTATTCTTTACCAGTGTAACCCATGTAATTGAAACTTAAACACTGCTTCCTGTCCAATCTGGATTTCTCTCCTTATTGTTTTGCTGCTATACAGAAATAAGTGTGTCTTATTCTATGATCAGTGTTGTATGATGCTGTCATGCTGATGCTTTTCTACTTTACCCAAAGACTGGCTTGTGAACCTTTTTAAACCATTATACTCTGCTTGTCAGCTGGAAACTGTAAAAAAAGCCATACGCGAGCTTGATTCCTTTGAATGTCTGACTGTGAAGGGCTATCCTTTAAGGGCAAACTCCCATGGACATCAGGGAACATTGCCTGAAAAGCACATGAAGGATTTGGCCTGTGGGAAATTTTCAATTTGTAAGTGCCAGGTCATGTGATTAATTTCTGTTTTGATTTGGTTTTGGCAAATTCGAGTTTATGTTGATTTTGTGTAAGGCCTCTTAATTCCTTGATTTCATTTACTGCAACTGTTAGCAAACATGACATTAGTGACTGCTAATAGTTTTGCAGCACTGAAGAGCCCAAATGGGCATTAGAATCTAAAGGGACCATGCACCAGAGCAGTCCCTGTTCCAAAGGGTCTTAGCATATATTCTCCAAGCTTTTTAAGGCTCTTAAATCCCACTGAATTCAAATGCCTTTGAGACTCATAGTCTTGTGGTTATCTGGTGCCATAACAACTTCCCCTGCCGGTGTCCGTGAATCTCCATCTTAGAGGTTTGCATTCCATAGCAGTATAAAAGTATTCCAATTTGTATAAGAAGAAAAGAATAACTTATTCAGCATCTTCTTGTGCTGCCCAAGAAATTGAGAACACTAAAGCAAGGAACAACTTCATAATACCGTTTAGCTCATATCTTTTCTTTCTGACCCTGATGCAACCAGTGAATATGAGGATCAGCTTGCACTATTCCTTCTTTCCTGTGGGCATGGTAAAGCCTGTAGGTTAGACGAAGTCGAGGATCACTCTGCTTACAGACCTGCAAAAGACAGTCCTTTGAAAATAGGCGAAGAATAAGCAACTGCTTGTATGGAAAAGGACACTGAAACTTAACAACTTGCTACAGCTTTTCTGAGAGTGTTATAGTGGATTTAGCCTGTTACATTTTCCCATCTGGTAGGCTAATGTGTTGAGAAGGCACTGTGAGAAGCGAATGGTGATCTTAGTGGATCTTTTTCTGCCCCTCTCTCTGGGAAGTCCTTGGGGGGCTCTGCTTACAGTATTCGAGCAGGTGACCTGAGCTTCAGCATTTCTGTTGGAGGGAAGCAACATTGGCGGAGAAGTAGAATCTTGATGGTGGGATCAGAGGGGTGCAAATGTATGGGAAGAGTTGGCGTACAGAGAACTAGTTGCAAAATCAGGACTATAAATAGCACCAGAAGAATATATTTAGCCGTGTTTCTTGAAGGCCGTGCTGATAACTTTTTCTTTCTTTTCTCCCCTTCCATGGGTTTCTCTGTGGCTTATTTCTGGTTATAGGATTTAAAGGTACATGCTAGAAGATGCGTGCTTGCTGTTTTTCTGACGCTTTGCCATTGCGTGTTGCTTTGCATGTAATAGCTTTTCATATGTGTCTTTATTTTATTCTTCTTGTCTGTTTCTATCAAGCTTCTGCTTAAGTGCTACTACAGTGTTGTTGGTATGTGATAGAACTGGCTTTAAGGTCTAATTGTTTCTTGACAAGGCAGCACAGTTCCCGCAGCACACACATGCCAACTTGAAAAAAAAAAAACCAAAACTTATTGAGAAGAGAATGGGAGCCTCTGCATCTGGCTAAAAGCTCTTGACTTGAGAGTCCCTAAGCGTCAGGCTTTGAGAGACTGGGGATATATGCCAAAGAAAATACCGCTTTATACTTGTCCTATTTTGTGTTTTTTCCTGAAGAATCTGGGCTAGGCCACTTGGGTACAAGGACCCTTGGTCTGGTCCAGTACAGCAGTTCTTATGATTACTAACCTTCCTGCTTAATTTAATTGAGAGTGAGTATCTCAAGGTTGCAGTAACTCAGAGATGTTTCAACCCTTTTGCCTGTGATGTGTGTTTGTGCCTCTCTGGCCTTGGCACTGGAGTCCTCGGTCCCTGTGCTGGTGGTGGCTCTCTCTAGGCTCAGGGCTGCAAGATGCTGGGCAATTGCTGTTGAAGTGGAGTATGTTTTCCTCTCTTCTTGTCTTTCCTATGTAGTTCCCAGGCTGACAGGCAAGAGACGGGAGCATACGAAGGGCAATATCAAAGCTAACAGTGACGTAAAAGATCTGGGGTCTGTTTCCCAAGATGCTTCCTTCTTTAAGTTCAGTGCAAACTACTGTGTCTGTTAATTGCATACATTCACCATTTGTACTTTGATAACAGATTGCAAGGAAACAGAGGAAGATGTCTGTAGCTGCTGTGACTGAAAATTTCTGCTGGGTTGAACAACCAGTGGTCTCTAGTTCTGTATTTTGAAAAAGGTAGTAGGCAACATAACATGGTTTTCTTTAGTACCTATTGTGGTTGCTTTTGTTGTAGGCATATGATGCTTCTGAAAGAGCAGTATGGAAAACAAGTGATCGTTAACCTGTTGGGAAGCAGAGGAGGGGAGGAGGTACTCAACAGAGCTTTTAAGGTAAAAGCAATGATTTTTTTTATTACTGTTTGTTTATTTTTAAACTGCTGGTTTCCCCTGGGCCTCCATGTTCTTCTGTTTCCCTTCTGGCCCAGTAGGTGATGAATAGTGTATCTATTGAAATGATGTTATCTCTTTACTACGTGTTACATACTGAGAGAATGGCGCTTCATAGTTTCATGGCTTAATTTCCAGCACTGCCTTCCTGCTTATTTCTTCTCACATTTATGCACATTCTCTGTACGAGACTTTAAAAAAAAAAATTTGCTCTAATTCTACTAAGAGGAGTTCACATTTGCAAAAATGAATTGTGGTCAGCTTTGTCATAGTATGTAGTCACCTGTGCAGTCAGGTGCCTCATGGGATTCCCAGAACTGCCTGGGGGCCAGGCCCTGATCCTGGCTCACTGAGTGTAAGCAAGCTGCCTTGCTCTGATTGTAATGGGAAATAACTATCTTGCACTGATTGTGATGGGAATTGGCTGCCTGAGCACAAGATGACAGTCTGGTGTACGAAGAGAGGTTTTCCTGGCCCCTAAATGTCCCTAGACACAACTAATACCTGAAAGTGTCTGGGTTATGCTTTCAGGATGTCAGACATTGTAGAATTAAAGCTGCGCTGAGTTCTAGTGCAGTGTTCTGATGGCCGGATTTCTAAAACTAATGTGTACTTGAAGCTACAGAGTGGCATTGAGTGAGATTTGCAGCACTGCGTAGCTGCCTGAGTCTGGCTGGAGGTTAATGGAAGTCTGCCTCCGAAGTGCCGATTGCTTTAGAAATCCAACATAGATACCTTGGAGTATATCTTCCTAAGAGTAATATGAGGAATGGTTTAAGTACACACCTGTAGTGTTATGTGTTTATCATCAGTAAAGAATGATACAACAGTTCTGAGTTCAAATGTTTACTGTGTGAAACTAACCAAAATGAAAATTGTAGTTAAATAATAGTTCCCAATTTGCTTGTCTCAGATGGAATAATGTTCTCAAGACAAGAAGTGTCATGAGGTTTTTGCCAGTTTTTCTGTGTGACCATTTCCTCCTCCTCTGAAAGAGCTGGGGAGGACTATCAGCTTCCCCCGTGGAAAGTCAGAAAGTGAAAGAGTCTCCCCATGTACAGAATATGGCCAAAGAAAATGATTACGAATAAAGCTCGTGAGACAATGAGGAAGGTACAGAAGTGAAGTCTGGTCTTAGCTTCTGTTCTCATCTTCCTACTGAATTTCTGCATGACACAGATAAGCCTCTAAAATCTATTGATTTCCTTATCTTTAAAATAGTTTTTATAGTTTATTTTGCAAAAAACATTGAAATTTAGGGGTAAGAGATGATCACTCTCAAAATGCTCAAATAACTTATGAGGATACAAATCTGTCTTTTGGTTAATACTGATACTTTATCAAATGCTTGCATTCCTGAAGATAGTGTTCTGGCCAGTGTCATACAAACAGAGGTTGTCAGAAACAGGGCATCTCTAGAATAGAGACCTTGTATTCATTCATTTATTTCAAATAAAGATCTGTTTAAATTGTTAAACTCTATTGATGTTTAAAAATAAATAAATTATGAAAGCAGTCTGTGAGCTGAAAGAATTTAGACTGACAGCACTGGAACTCAAAATTTTGTGCTCGTTCGTAACAACCAGCTCTTGGTCTTTCCTTTACCTTTGTGTTTTAGTAATGGATGTTTGGAAAAAATATATAGTTAATTTTTACTTCGATTTTAAAGGGCTTAAATGAAAAATAAAGTAATTCATAGGGGAATGATTAGGAATTAAAACTTTTCTCCTTTTCTGTCATTAGTTTATTTCTTTGTTTCTCCATGTTCCTTTGCTTGTATTCCTTCCTCTTCTCCCAGCTCTTGCTGCAGTCTTAGTAATTCTTGTCAGACTTAGTTCCAAATATTCTTGTAATAACTGCTGCTAGGTTCCTTTGGTCAGAATGTCGCTGCTACCATTCGTTTATGCAACAGAAACAACTGAAAAATTGTAAATCACCAACTTACCATCAGCTGTTACCAGGCCAAAAATCAATAATTGTTCCCAGTAATGCTGTTCCTCTCATAAGCATCCCCTATAACAGATGTAATTGTACTTACAGTAAAAGCAGTGCTGTAGTGTAGAGTTATGAATACTCTGACGATGATTTACACCGAGGCAGTGGGTAAATGTCATCCTCAAGTGCATTACTAGTGCCAGCAGCTGTAAAGGCAAGTTGCGGTGTCAACAACAGAGAAGCGGATACACAGTGTTTTGGCTTTTGTAACAGCGTAATGAAATATATTTTGTGCATCTCTCTCCAAACACCATGCAAGGCCTTTAAATTTGTTTCTGTAGAGAAGGCTTAGTGGCTTACTTCATACAATTATAATGGTGCAACTGCTGCAAGTACACTTTTAATATAATACCAGAATTGTTTTGCTCAGTTTGTGTGACAATTGTGGAGAAAAGCATCCGTCTCTTGGGATGAGAATATACAGGAGGGAAGGGAATAGACAAAGGCTTGCATAGTTAGCTTTAATATAAGAGTTCACTCTGGCTTTGCTGTAGAGAGCAGGATATATTGTTGTCGTATCTATTACAGATACCTTAATGAAATTTGTGGCGATTACAGAAATGCATGTGAGGTCATGGAAATTGGAGATGGAATAATGAGGCTATTTGTGCCTCTTCTTTCACTTTTGTGGTTGACCACAAACATTTTACAGTATGCTTCCTGGGACATCATTTCTTTCTTACTTCCTTCCCAAGCAACCTCTACGTAAATTTAGGGCCACGTTTTCCCATGTCTTGGCGCTTTGGGGATGGTTGAAAAATATGCCCATGTACTGTTATGCTCTTCTACATTCCCATGGGTAGATGGGACACCCTTCCCATTGGGGTCCTGGTCCTGAGCCTGCCCAGAGAGCATCCCTGTTGCTGTACGCCCTCACCCCCAGAGGCAGCAGCCCACCACCGCAGGGCTGCCCCTCGCCGAGGCACAGGCAGCAGCAATTCCGAGGTACACTTTGCGGTTGCAGTTTGAGTTCCCCTGCAGAAAAATCAAGGTCTAACAACCCAGTTTACTTTTGGAAAGAAAACAAACGGTGAACTGTGCTGGTATCAAAGTTTACACTGTGGCTTGAGCAGGGTTTGTTTTCCTTCATTCTCTATCTAAACAGAAACTGCTATGGGCCTCTTCCCATGCAGAAGACACTCCCATGATAAACTTTGACTACCACCAGTTTGCAAAAGGTGGGAAAACTGAGAAACTGGAAAATTTGCTGGGGCCTCAGCTGAAGTTGCACTGGGAAGACTTTGGAATCTTCACAAAGGGCGAGAATGTAAGTCCACGGTGAGTGTCCCTGCCTCTCTGTCCCAGCATAGCCATGCGCCACCTGTCCTGGCTTTCCCAGGTTTCTTGCTGTGTTTGGACCGTGAGTGTAAATGACCATCTTGAAATACAGTTTTGAGACAAAGTGTAGTCTTGGTGCTAAATCGATTATTTGGCTTAACTGCATCTCCATTGTTTGGCAAAATTACCCGTGCGTGGACTTGCTAATACAGTGTTGCAGATGTAGTCAAGTAATTAGATACGTTAATGGAATACATTGTGCTTGCACTGTCAAAATGTGGGTGGGTATATTCAGGCTGAACATTTGATGATCTTATTCAATCAACTCATGATTAGATATTATTTTTAAAATACACCTGTTTTTCCTTCCTCCTCTTGTGTTTGGTTATCAAAGTCTGCAGACAGGTACTTTTCGAATGAACTGTTTGGACTGCCTGGATCGCTCTAATAGTGTACAGTCCTTCATTGCACTGGAGGTGAGTTTGTCAGAGGACCTTTTGTGGATGTCTGTACTGCATACCTTGTCTGTACTATGGGAAAGACAGGAAAGAGGGCGTAAGCCTCGGTTAGACAAGTCTGTCGTGCCAGCTCTATGATACGGAATGGTGCTGGCTGGAATGCTTAAACTGAAGATAAAAAGCAAAAACACATTTTAAGAACAGTGGTGGTCGTGTTTTTTTCTCCTTCTGCACCTAATCCAGGTCCTGCTCACTCAATTAGAGAGCCTTGGGTTGAACTCTAAGTCTATAACTGAGCGCTTCGTGGAATCTTACAAAGTGATGTGGGCTCTCAACGGTCATAATCTGAGCAGAGTATTTACTGGCAGTCGTGCCCTTGAGGGGAAGCACAAGGTAAAGAAAAATGGCAAAACTGTTTATTCACAAGTAAAGAAAGAAGTCCAATTTGCTCTTCAGTGTCACTTGCACTGATGATTCTTGTTTGATGTAGGTTGGGAAACTCAAGGATGGTGCCCGCTCTATGTCTCGCACCATTCAGTCAAATTTCTTCGATGCAGTAAAGCAGGAAGCCATCGAGTTGCTGCTCACAGGTGACTCTTTCAGTGAGGAATATGCAGACAAGGGCAAGATGCTCATGGACCACACTGCACTGCTGGGTAAGGCCAGTGTAAATCCTCCACTTTTCTTTTGTGTCTGTTTTTAGCCGTCAGATATGAGCAATTGCACCCTATTGAAAAAAATCAATAAATAAGCTACTTTTGCACAAATCTGTTGTTTAAAACACTGCTTTCAAGTGACCATAGCACAACTCTGTGTGTTTTAATTTCACTGTGCTTATTTCTCATATGTTGTTTTGGACTTCTGAGAACGTCTGCTCTTTGATGATAATCTCCTCTGGCAGTTTAGAGGAGTTGGACCAGAGGGAAAGATTTTAGGGCTATATTCCCAGTCTGGTCCTGTCTGAGTTTGTTTTGAGGAAGTCTCTTGAGCTCAGATTTTTTTCTCTCCTTATTTTTGACACAGCAGTTAAAGGTTTTTGCACATGCTTTTAGCCATTTAGATCTTTAAAGGATTATTTATGTTGTCATGTTGGTTCATTCCCTGTTTTACTCCAGGGCCCTGATAGTCTGCAACACGTACATGGGTGTTTGCACCCATCGAGAGTAAACCAACTTACCTCTCTCTGAGAAGATACTTGTGTGCAAAATATAAGATAGTTGCACCTTCAAGTAGTATTAGGTGGTCAGTTTGCTCCAGAAAACTACTGGATTTTAATAGGATGGACATGAACCCTTTAGCACTACTTCAGTCCTTGGGTTGTTTCCTGATGTGGATCACAAGGAAAACATAGATAGGTTCTCTATGCCTGACTGCCAGTGCAAATCAGGTAGTTAAAAGATTAAGGTTACCTCGGTTGCTCACACAAAAAAGCACGCTGCTAATCTTCTATACTCATCAAAAATAAGTGAATATAGCAGTTTCCTCTGAGGAGTTCTGACCAGGCTAGAGAGCCATGACAGTGCCAGTTTTGGACTGATGTGAGACTCTGTGCTGCTCTCCCCCTCTTCCTCCACCCTCTAAACTTCTTAGAGCTTCAATTTAAATCATAACTTGTGAAATGCTTCATCGCCGTGGGCTAAACTGAAAAGATTAAGGGAGGGGAAAATAATTTGTTTGCTTACTACTTGAAGAAGTGCAGGAAAACGTATGCTGAAATCAAGTGACCAGCCCTTTGCAAGCTTTCAAAGGGTACCTGATTTCTGGAAGAGAAATTGCTAATGTCGACCGCAGCTGTATTTTAGTTATTGCCATTGGAGTTATTCCTTAGCTTTTGTGTTGTTGCTGTTAGGGTGATGCCATTATTTCATAGTGACTCTGTCGCTGCTGTCTGTATGCGTTCTGTCCTTTCATAGCACATTCTTCTTTTACACACCCTCTTTCTTCCCTCTTCCATCAGTAACTCCAAGTATTTTGAAGGCCATGTCAGAACGTCAGTTTGAATTCACAAGCTTCAAGCGCGTTCGTGTTGCCACGGGAACCTGGAATGTGAATGGGGGGAAGCAGTTTCGAAGCAACATCCTCGGTACCAGCGAGCTGACAGACTGGCTGCTGGATTCTCCCAAGCTCTCTGGGGTTTCTGAATTTCAGGGTAAGATTTCACAGTCAAAATGTGTAACCAATATTTGGTGGCATCTCTAGAGACAGTGAGTTGGGACACAAGATTTGACCAGCTGTTCCTTTCAAAGGCAGTGCATCTTGGAGGCAATTTTCTGTCAGTTCTTAGGGCTATATCCAGCTCCATGTAGACTTACACTGTCTCCCCGCAGCAGTGGAAGGTGTGTGTCAGGGCTCTTGACAGTCAGAGCAACTCCTGAGTCTATACTATGAGACTGTTTCGAACCTTCAGCGTCAGAATCCAGAGGCGTCTTTCACGCCATCGTGGGATGTACCTGCCTATTCTGCATCCCGTATTTCATTTCCTTCTTCCATATCTCTGTTCTTTGTTCTTCGCTGCGAGCAGGAGCTACATGCTTAGATGCCCTCAGAAAGTCTCCTTGGTCTTTGTCTGGAGCTAAACATATCTGTACAATCTGGACTCTCAGATTGTCTGGAAATGTTACTGTCAAAGCCTTCAGACAAAAAGATTTATTTTGTTGAAGGCAATTTCCTTTTATTTTTTTAGCACTATAAAAAGCTCTTGTGCTTGTGGCTCACCTAAATTGCCTGCTAAATTTCTTATTTACAGAACAAGGTCTGTATATATTTACAGATTTTATTAAGGAAAATGAAAAGTCAATATTGTGTCATTTAAAAATTGAGTGATTGTAAACTATGATAAAACCTGTGCTTTCATTGTTACAGTGGAACATTTAGCTTCCCGCAGGCATCACAGGGATAGTCCTGTGCCCAACCTCGAAGCGCGGGAATTCATTCCTCAAATCCTTGGCTACTTAGACAAGTTGTTGCCTTTGAACCCTTAGTGCTTGAGTGTGTGGGTATGTGATTAGGTGCAGACCACTGTACTCTGGGCAGCTTAGGCGAGTGATTGGTCCAGTCTGTTTCAGAAACAGTTAAAATGTGTTAGCACGTGACTATGCCCATGATACTAATATTTGTTGAGAGCCTGTCGTGTGCCAGCCTTGCCAGTCCTTCCCCTGGGAGAACTGGAAGAGCAGGACTGCGTGGTACAGACAACCATAACGTGATGGGTCTGAGCAGCTTCTGGAGGACAGCTCAGTTATGTGAATGGGCAGAGCTGGGGTATAGCCATGCAAATGTCTTTGTGGTAACGTCAGTGCAGTACCTACACAATAGGCAAGTGTTTGAAGACAAATATCCAAAATCGTTAATGGGACATACACATGTGGTAGTGCCCGTCCTGTGAAACCAGTAAAGGAAGCTAGCTGTCGTGTGCTGGTTTCACCGTTGTGCCTGCAGAGATTTGCTGCATGTTTTACTTTTCTTTCTGTTCTTATTTTCTGAGGCAGATCTGATTTATGTTCCTATGGTTGTCTATTCTTTAGGTCTTCAGCTTGAATTAAGTTACTGTCACCTTGGCTATATGACAGTTTTTAAAAAAAATAAAATCCCTTTAGGAACTGCACAGACCTGATGGGTCAGCAGATACGCTTCGCACAATTATATGAGAGCATTTGATCTTTGGTGTTTTTACCAGGGTAATATCCACAGGCCTGGGCCAGGGAAGGGAGGGTCACTGTGCTCTAAAGTGACCTAACCTTAAGTGCGGGTGATTTAAGAAGGACTTGGAAGAAAGGAGATAAGAAGAAACTTTGAAGGCTTCCTTAAACTAGTAGATAAATTTACTAAAGGCATTGATGTGGAAGTGACATACTGGTGTGTGGACAGTAAGTTTAGTTATGTAGGAATCGGTGCCGGAAAGGAGAAGCATGTTGGGTAAAATGACAAGTGGGTGAAAGATGGTGGGTAGTGAGATGTCGTGGCTTCAGTGATGAGTGGGGTGAGGGAGAGAGAACATTGAATATTTTCTCGTCTTAACATTGCTACAATATAGTCCTCTGTTCTGAACTGCTTCCTGCGAGAGAGCTGGAGACCAACTGGTGGGAGAAAAGCAGGAAAAAAATTGAGAGGAACTGCAGGGGTTGTTTTGTGATATTAGATTAAAGGAGCTATGAATATGTATAGCTTAGCAGGGGACGCACAAGATAGAACTGCAGAAATGATCTCTGACAGAAATTAGAAAACAAGTCATTAGAAGAAACAACAAAATAGTATCTCTCGTATGACTTTCCCCTCTTGCCAACAGATGATGAGAACTGCCCTCCTGACATATTTGCAGTGGGATTTGAAGAGATGGTTGAATTAAGTGCAGGGAATATTGTGAATGCCAGGTAGGTAAAAAAAGCCCAACCTGAACAACAAAAATCCCAAACCACAACTCAAACCCAAAAAACCCCCACAACCCAAAAAGAGCACCCTCTTTCCTAAAGGAACCAGCCAAACAAAAGCCTCTGGAGTTGTTCTTTCTATGGTCAGATGTATAGAATACTTCCCTCCAAGTCTGTTGCTTGTAATCGTAGCTGGAAATATGTTTGCCATTAAAAAATGGCACTGGGATAGTGTTGAAACAGTTTCTCTGTGAACTTCTGTACGACAAAATACACTGTGTTTTCTAAGTCTTTATGTTGTCAGAGAAGAATTCTGATGGTTGACATTGATTTAACGCTTGTCCTTAAATCCCTGTCTGATGTTGGAAAATTGCTGAGTGACTACAAACGTAATTGGCATTCATGTGGGAGTTCTAAAACGAACAAAATGTCTCTATGGCTAATTGTATTTGTGAAAATTTTGGCTAGAGAAGGAGTTAAAGGCAAAGCCTGAGCTTGGCATGTCAGCATGTACAGTAGGCTGTGGTGTATACAGATCCTTTTGAATCTGAATCCGCATGGAACCCCTGAAGATAATGTTTCCAATTCTGATTCATCAGGCTGACCAGTTAGTTGTCTGTTTTGAGAATGGCAAGCTACAGCAGTGCTTAGCATGGCTGCAGGTTGCTGGTATATCTGCATGTATCAGTTGACTTTGGAGATAAGAAAAAGCTAGGTGTGCAGAGGCAAAGGTATATGCACCCACCCACAAACCTTCAGCTAAGAACAGCCAACAGCTGTGAGTAGCCAGTCATCTCCCAGTCAGAGAAGATCCAGAGAAGATCTCCTCTTCACTGTGAGCACAAGAAATCTTACAAGTCGTGAGATTGACGTGCATTTTTGTTTTTATGGTTATGATTACTACGATCACCTTCCAGTTGTCCCCTGTGAAGGGGGTTATCAGACGTCATGTGAGCGTGGATCTTTCTTAGCACAGTAAACAAAATCCCTCTTGCATCCAGAAGCAGGATAATTGTATTTATATGCTGTGCCTGGGCTCATTGACCCTGCTAACTCTGGGCTGTATCACAGGGAGGTATTATGTGTCTCTGCCACGCATCCTACAGCACTTCCAGTTCTACAGCCTAATGGGATGTCTGTAAACCTAAGGCACAGTTAATATGCTCATGTTACTGACTGTGTGTGGTTTGTTTTGATTCCATTAAATGATTTTATTTTTGTTCCAGTACAACGAACAGAAAAATGTGGGGAGAGCAGCTTCAAAAAGCTATTTCCAGGACTCATCGCTACATTCAGCTGACATCAGCACAGCTTGTTGGTGTTTGTCTTTTCATCTTTGTACGACCCTATCATGTCCCCTTCATCAGGTAAAAAAAACCACGAACCAAAAACAAAACAAAAAACCCCCCAACCTGTGTCCTCAGTAAACATCTACTGTGGGAGTGCAGTCAGAGAAGGTGGGAGTGATTTTTTCAGCTTGGTGGGAATCACGCGAACCTGGATTCTGGTCTCTGTTCAGTGTGGGAGAGAGACATGTTTCCGGGCAGTAGTAGTCTGGAGTCCATCCTCCATCCTGGCAAAGCCCAGGCAGCCCCAGTGTCTTCTTCCAGTTCAGCTGAGAAGCCGGGCATGCTCCAGTTGGGCAGTTAGGGTGTAGAACCTTGGGTGCTGTCTTTCTGGAAAAGGGATGACCTGAGCTAGTAAATCCAAGAGTGTTCAGAGCACCAAGTGAAGGCCAGAGCCTGCCTCTGCCTGAAGAGCAGGTTTTACGTTCTCTTTGCTTAGAGTTTCCATATGGAAACAGGGCTGGCTCCAGACCTGAAAAGAATGGTGGAAAAGGGGAGGTGGGAGAAAGAGCTAATTTTGACCCCTGATATTTTACAAAATTGAGAGCTGTAAGGGCCTGTTAAGTGTTCGCATCTCCGAGTTGTCACAAGAACCAGAACAACGTGCCTTGTCAGGAGGGTGCAGAGCTGTGTGTCCTCAGCTTACTAGCACCGATGTCCCTGGAGACTGACCAAACTGCTCTTGCCCCTAGAAGATTACCAAGCTGCAGGGATATACCTGCATTAAAATACCTTTGCTGTGAGCAAGAATTATGCAGGCTAAGTGTACGTGGGTAGGAAATGAACAATTAGCCAAAACTATCTTTGGGCATCTGTCTGACCTTAAAGTCTAGAGTGATTCAGACAGTGCTCTCTACCCCATATTAGGGGACACTGATTGGCCACTGCATTTTGTGATTAAAATATCAAAAGCTGCCTCTTTCTTCCCTGTGATTTCATATCTACTGAGAACATCAGTGCAGAGCTTGTGCAACATCAAGTGCTGTAGACTAGGCAGGGTAATGCAATCCAGGTAACCCCGATGGTCTTGCATTGCTGCCTTCCCAGTAATCTTTCTTCAACATGATTTTAAAAAATTATGTATTTTTGGTGGTACAAAGCAGTGTAGAGGAGAAGTATTGCTATCAGTTTTTGACTTTTCATCTGGCTTACAAGAAATTTGAGAAATCCAGCAGGAAGTACATGGTGTAAATGGAAATCAGAAGCAAACCAGTACAGTGGCTCCACAGCTGTCATCTGCTAGGAATTGGATGTGGCCCTTTGAAACCCAAGAGAAAAAGGGAAAGGTTTGATTTTAGTGACCAAGTTTAATGCTAGTGTGCTGCTACATGTTATGTGAGTGTAATCAAACCTAACCTGTATGCTCGTGTAGTTTTTCCCACGTCTAGAAAAAAGGAAAACAAAAATGATCAGAAGTGCAAAAAAAAGGGCTTCTGTGCTTACAAAGACTGAAGAAATTAGGACAGAAGTTAGAGAATAGAAAAATAAAATGAGAGAATAGCTGAAGCTTATACAGCAGTGAAAGGACTGATGAAATACAAACAGTTGAATATACAGTGGGTTATCTCAACATAACCTTTGCTATGAATGCAAGTCAGATAAATATCAGTCAGCGGCTGGGTAGGCAGGCAGCAGGGAGGGAGAACTCCATAGCCTGAAAAGACTGAACACGTGCTTCTTTCAGAGTGCTTAAAACCCATCTTTTCATAGGAAACATTGATGGGCCTCTTTTTCCTCCCTGAGGGTGTCTTCTGGTGGTTCTCTGCAGTCAGGAAAAGAGAGAAAAATAAAGAGGGAGAAAAAAAGATCGAAAAGATGCTGGGGGGAAGAGAGAAGGAAATGGAGGGAAAAAGAGACCCTGTAACATCTTGCATCATTCAGATCATGGGTAGCTGACAATAACTCAATATTTAGTGGTTTTCTGCCTGCCCCTTGCTCAAAGCCAGTAATATTCTAGTCCAGATATGCTTGTCTTCTATCTGGAAAATAAAATTTTCTCACTGGGAAGGACACACATGGTGCTGGGGTTGGTTACAACAATGATCTCGTCATTTGCTTACCTGATCAGACAGGCGTGCTTTATTCCCAGAGTAGACTGGCTATCTGGGAGAAGTTATCCTGTGAGAAGGTGGTCGCCTTTGCCAAGTCATCTTTCTGTGGTAAAGTGTATGCTAAGCATGACACTGAAATACTATGTAATTAACAACATGGAGGCCCTAAGCAATTTGTCATCAGTACAGAACTCATTTTAGGAGTTGGGTATAAATAGTTGTATCCAGTAATCACTGATTTTTATTGCATCTCATTTAACGAATTAAGGGTTATGATCTGCTGCTCTTTAACTGACTGAAAAATCCGGCATCAACTGCGAAGTTTGGTTTCAACACATAGTAACACTAATTAAATTGTTAACTGTCTGAAAAGCAGATTCCCATATGTTCAAAAGTCAAAGGAAATGTAATAGTAAAATTAGTCATTGTCAGTATTTAAAAGATCATGGTAGAGATAAACTTTAAAAATATATTCTGTAGAAATTCCCAATATTTCAGGAGTAATGTCCCTTCCAAGCAATACAGCAAGACAAGAAGAGGAGGAAAATACTTTCAAATAGGTTTATTTCTGTACTGTTGTATCATACTTGAAACATGAGTTATGTGAACATCGTCAAGAAACTTTGCACCCTAAAAGATAGTGCCTAAAAGCAGCGAGCTTTCTGGATGGGAGAAGACAGGGCACTGTAAACTGGCTTTTCCTTTATGTTGCAAAGTGAATTGAATGTTTGTCCCTGCAGCCCTTTACTCTCTTCTCTTTCCTTTTTTTTTTTTTTTTTAAATACAGGGATGTAGCAATAGACACTGTGAAGACAGGAATGGGAGGAAAAGCTGGAAATAAAGGAGCAGTGAGCATTCGTTTTCAGTTCTATAGTACCAGTTTCTGCTTTATATGCAGTCACTTAACTGCTGGGCAGACTCAGGTGAAAGAAAGGAATGAAGATTATAAAGAAATCACACAGAAACTCAGCTTCCCAATGGTAAGTGTAGGTGTACGTATGCTAAAAAGACTGGAGATAAAGGCTGTGTTTTTACATTATGAAAGCCAGTCTCAGGCTGTCTTTAACCGGTCATCAAAGAAATCATTTCAGTGCCATGGAGAATGGGCATAAAAGAAAATGGTAAAGAAAACATAAGGGGAAAAAAAAAAAATGAAGCATTTTTCACAGGAGACCAGATACCACCCAATATAGCACTTGCTTTAGAAAAGTTCCACACCTTTCAAAAAATATCGTTGCTGCAGTGCTTGCAAAATCCCTGCCTTTGAGCGGTTTTCGAGTCAATCTTTCAGAATGGTGCAACTTAACTGACAAACCTGTAAGGCCTCAAGGACAGGTGACTGGTGTAAGAGCTGGAAGAGTACGATGTTGATAGCTCCCGGTGGCACTGGTTGGTAAGGGTTCCTGAATACCATGGGTGCCAGTCAGTACATCAGTGCGTTAGCTGCTCCGGCTCAGTTACGATATATCAGTTCTTGGCCATTGGTATGGTACTTCCTCTTCCCTTCATTTTGTCCGCGTGAATGTGTCGCTGTCAAGGAACTGCTGGCTTTTCTCAGAGTGTGGCCAGTAGGCACTGTCGGTCTGTGTGAATAATTTTTCCCCTAGATCATGTCAGATCAATCACCCTCGTGTTTTATTTCACACTTGTCTCCTCAGGCCAGTAGATAACCCATGGGATTTGGTAGCCGTGCTTCTTTGTTTCCCTTAACATTGCTTACTTTAATTTCCGCAATGCTTGCTTTCCCAGACCTCTCTGGAGAGGTGCTAAACCAGGGAGGGAATGGACCAGCTTGTGTATTCTGGTTAGTCAGCAAAAAATGGCATTTAGGTTGCAAAGCATAAAATTTTAACTCCCTGTTGTTTGCAAGGTGTCGAGGCTTGGCACGTGCAGCGTATCAATCAGTTGTTTTATATAAGAACTAATACGGACAGTCTGGATGTCCTGCATAAAATATCTGTTCCAAATGGCCATAAAGTTGTGCTTGTGGTAGTTTTTCCTCCTAATACCTCATTAACTATTTTATGTCCTTTACATTTACAATACCTAAATGTACCTTGTGTGTATAATACATATAAAGAGTGCCCTCTAGTGCTATGACAGTCACAGCTCTGAAACATTTCCTTTATGAATCTCTGGGTTTTAGAGGTTTATAGCTTAACTGGGGAAAAAAAAAAAAGGAAAAAAAAAAAAAAGACTTATTAGAGGATAAGATGTTAAACTTGGAACTGGAGTGAGTTTTCATTGATGTTTTATTTCAATACATTTACAAAACTATAACGTGCACAAAAGATCAAATTTGGAGCTTGTTCTTACTCAAGACCTTTGTTGCTGAATGTGCCTCGGTATGAGAAGCACATTTTGTGTTGTATTTAGAGTATGTAAATATATGCATGTGAAATGTGCTAGGGAAGCAAGCACGTATTTTTAATATTCATGATAACCATGTGAATGTAAAGCTGGGATCCCAGCTTAGACATACCTTCAGGTAACAGGGGTCAGGATTTGGCACCCTTGTTTACAAAATTCAACTCAGTGGGATGCAAAGACAGTGAAAGAACCATTCAGTTTTAGCACAAGCCAGATTTTAATAAGTAGAATGAGGCAAGTAAGTCCAGTATTTGCTAATTCAGAGAGACTGAGTTGTACATTTAAGTGCATTTAAAAGGTGTTTTCATGAATGATTTAGCATTAACAGTATTCTGTACCTCTAAACTAGGCACGGAGCGTGTTCTCACATGACTATGTCTTCTGGTGTGGTGATTTTAACTATCGCATTGATCTAACCTATGAGGAGGTCTTTTATTTTCTCAAACGTCAAGATTGGAAGACGCTTTTGGAATTTGATCAACTACAACAGCAAAAATCCAGTGGAAAAGTAAGGCTATGTGTCTCGTTTTCTTGAATACCTGCATGTTGGCTTGGTCTAATTCCCTGAGAGAGTGAAAAAGTTGCATTTTCAGACCTTTGTTTGTAGTACATGAATATAGTAATTTGTTTAAAAATCAGAGTTGTTTGTTTGCAAGAAAGTTGATATGTCACAGTGGCACCTACCTCATCTATAGCTTAATCAAAGAGATGGTATTTCTTTTCATAGATTTTTAAAGACTTCCATGAAGGGACTATTAATTTTGGACCAACGTATAAATACGATGTTGGCTCAGAGGCTTATGATACAAGTGATAAGTGCAGAACCCCGGCTTGGACTGATAGAGTGCTTTGGTGGCGAAAGAAACTGCCTTTTGAAAAAACAGGTACGTAGGGTCCTTACTCCTTCTTTACCTGAAAGTTGGTTTAGATTTCATCCAGAACTTGCATAACCTAGTAAATGCCGAGGCAGTGAGTTAGTGTGTTACGGGCTGAGAGCTGTCCCATCAAAGGCTGTCAAATTGCAGTGGCTTTGCTCAAACTGATGTTCTTTTGGCTTCACTGGAGTAACTTGCAGAGAGAGAGCGAGCCCTTTCTTCTTGAGCATGTGAAGAAGAGGCTTCATGCTGCAGATTGAAAAGGTGCTGGGAGCTCACTGAGGAACTGAAGACAATCCAGCTGTAGCAATCTAGAAATTATTCGGTTGCTTTTTAACAGAAACACTAGTCCACATAAAGTTCCTGTGTTATAACGGCTAGATTGTTACAGCTGTTGTCTTCAGTAGATGTATAAGCACTCTTCCGTAATTTCTTCAGCCTAGGTAGGTAATTCTTAGGAATATTTCTGCTAGTATCTGGAATTGGGGGAGATTTCATTAATTAGAGCTTAGAAAGTGCTTTGAGATCATGAGTGAGCACAACAGACGGGCTGTGTTCATTTGTTATTCAGAAGTTACAATAAGAAAATAAGAAGTATTTCTTCGTGTATCCAGGGACAGTTTTCATAACCATCCTGTTATCCTGCAGGTACATCTATCTCCCGATGCTTATAAAATCTGAACATACTCATATTAAAAGTGTAATCGCTGGAGAAGTGATTTGACTTGTGCCTGCAGATGTGATTTTTCACGTATCTGGGAACTACTGCTTGGAATCCAAGTCATACCATGAGTGTGCGAAGTGTAAAAACTACAAGCAAAACTTACGCAATCAGAGAGTGCATGTCCATGTGTTACAGAGTTATTCACTCTTATTTAAGGAATGAAAACTACAGTGAAATGAGGAGCTTAAACCATTGATAGAGATGTAATCTGGGAAAGAAAAACTGTAGAGACATAATAGAGAAGTTAAAACAGCCCTCTTGTCTTGGTTGCTTTCATTTTATGAGAAAGAAAACCCTTCAGCATTTTCAGTGCATATTCCTTCATTTGCATGGCACTGCTTACCCCTGGGGGGACTTTAGTTGGTGGAGTACACACAGAATGTACGACCTATCTAGCTGGTGTGCAAGAGCTGAGGCAGGTTCCTTCCTTCAGAGCTTGTAGGTCTCCCACAGCTAGCTCATTGGGTGGGAATGTAACTGACCCGCCTTCCAAGCTCTGCAAAGCTTTTCTAATTAGTTGCTAACAAAGTTCCTCTCCTTTACTGCTGGCGTCAAGGCTCTTCTGCCTCTCAGCTGTAATTTTATTTGCCTTGCTTCTTTTTGCTGCTATTGGCTAGAGGACTGTTTGCCTTCTGAGAAGACAGGTTAGTCCCAGTGCTAATGATTAGGCAGAAATGCTATATTCCGTATTAACTCATTTTCAACTCCACAGAAAAGAAAAAGAGCTATCCATTAGCCCATACAGTAATCTGAAAACTTTCCTGTTATTGTCAGCAATGTAATATCTCAGTCTAGCATAAAGTCTGGAGCACATTCTGTCACCTTAATGCATTGCAAAGGAAGTATTTGGAGGCTGGATTTGCATCAGGTTGCTTTCTCCAATCTCTTGTGTATTACTGCTCCAAACCCTATGTGTTATTCAGATTTGCAGTGTATTCTGCAAGTACTGTGTCTGTCTGTATGTTCAATAATGGGACAGGAGGAAAAATACTGGTATGACTGCCTGTCAATGGAGATTGTCCAGCTAATTGATTGGGTGACATTCAGGTTAACTGTTTTGCAAGTGTCTTAGTCTAGTGATTCGCTCTCTGTATTGCACTCTGTCCTTTCTGTATTTTTTTCCCTAGTCTCTAGCTTGTAAACCCTTTCGGGTACAAGCCCCTCTTTGAATGGTGTATACAAGAACAAAAAAACCCCACCTCCCACTACTAGGGTCTGTGAAGTGCACCCTAATGAATAGCTTTTAATCATTAGTAAACCTAGCTTTGAGTGAATTTTAAGTCATCTTTTGTGCTGCATAGCTGGAGAGATCAATCTTCTAGACAGTGATCTGAATGCCGAAACTAAAGTCAGGCACACCTGGACCCCTGGAGCCTTGATGTACTATGGGAGAGCGGAGCTGCAAGCGTCTGACCACAGGTAAAGTCTTAAGCAAATAATCAGAGAAAGGGCCGCCAGGTTAGAATTTGCCATACTGAATTACACCTTCAGAGTGAGGGACCTACCCTGACTGTGACAGGAATTACGCCCTTATTCTGTGTTCAGTATCCATTTGGTGGGGTTTTTTTCCCCTCATGGTGTGTTTTATACCAGGGTGGCAGTGCCTGTAGTCCTGTATTGATTTGTGCTGCCTGGTGATCTTGGCAAGGGTTGGATAACTGCCAGCAACAGGTATGGAAAACTGAGGGCTTTCTGTTGCTTGGTTTTGGAAAGCTCCGATACCGAAACGAGCTGCTCTGATGGACTTCCCTCAGCTTGCTGTGGAAGAGGAGGAGGTTGGGACTGTGTGGGCTGAAGAGGTGTAAAGCTGTGTACATAGGGCCAAGTGTGACCCCTTCAGAGTAGTGAAGCGTTGGGCTTCTGCACTTCCCTTAGGAACTGGAATGGGAGAGGGAGGAAAAAACAAAAGACCAGTGCCTCTGGTTGGTCCATATAATTAACTTCTCTTTAGGGATACGAATGACCTTCTTTGTTAAACTTGTTACTGCTTCACTTCTCTGAAACAAATTCTGTAATTAATGCACCTCGAAAGCTCCCTTGCCTTCAGAATAATCTTTGTCTCACCCATTGCATACTCTGTGGAAATGCTGCAATATTGTTCCTCATAGCAGCACTCGGTGACCTACAGTAGATGGCTCTGTGCTTCTCATGGCACTCTTGCATGCGAGGACTGTTCTGTATTCCTCCAGCAATGGAAAAACATGCCTTTTGCAATCAATTTCTCTGTGTCAAGGCTTTGACATTGCTGTGTTCCACAAAGCACAGTGGAACTGCTGTGCTCGTTAGATAGGACCCTGAGGATGCAATCTGTGAAACGTTGTACATTGGTTTTCTATTTCAGCAAACTTGACTGCAAAAAGTGCTTTTTAATTACAGTCAGTAGGTTTGCTTTCCCAAGGTTTGTGCCGGAAAAAGGGCTTAGCTATATCTTTGTGACATACGGGAATGCATTATGATTCACAGTGCTTATAGAAATAGTTAGCATTCCCTATGTGCTGGTTTTTTCTTTTCCTTTTACTATTGCTTTCTAGCTCTGCTGTTGTTGCCTTCATATGTTCTGGTAATGCGTATTCCACAGCCTGCTTTATTGCAAGTAGGAGGTAGCAATTTTTACATAGTTAGAAGAGCAGCCACCCCAGTTACTGCTCTGTGTGTGTGTGTGCAGGTGGAAACGTGAGAATGTGGATTGCACCCACTGAGATGAGACAAGTTTTTCTCTTTCAGACAGCTTTCTCAAATCTATTTAGATCTAACACAGAAGAAAGGGCTGAAGAAGCAAGTTTGCAGTGCTTATAATGTGATGGATTGACATATGTTTGCTACATAACCATGTTATACACTTAGACTACCTTGTCCGTAGTTTTTGGAAGAAGACATCTTTATGTGGCCTTGTCTAACAGAAAAGAATATATTCCCTACCCGATCTATAGAAGTTTTGGGAGACAGCTGTTTGATAATGAGTGAAGTATCCTGGTATTTTCAGACTGCAGGCTTGCCAGAAGTGCTACACACAGTTGTTATTTGAATTCCTTTATGGTGTGTCCTCACTGTTACATTCAGCTGATGCAGGGCTGGTGAATATAAATAACACTGCTTAAGGCATGATCTTCCACTGCAGCAAAAGTGAAACAATCCACTAGACTCTGAACTTCTGGGTTGTATTGTCAGCCACAGCGCTTTTTTGCAGTGAGACCTTAAGTAATTTGTTCCGCTTCTCTTTCTGGGTAGTACATACATAATCATAGAATCACTTGGGTTGGAAGAGACCTTCAAGATCATTGAGTCCAACCGCAACCCTATGCCAAAACCACCACTAAACCATGTCCCTCAGCACCACATCTACATGTCTTTTAATAACTACTTCTTTCTAAGATGTAGCAGGCTAAATTAAATATTTGCAATGAGATTTGACATCGTGGCATTAAAAATTATCATAGATGTATAGAGTTTAAGCAACACACTCTTGTCATGGTTTAACCCCAGCCAGCAACTAGGACTGTGCAGCTGCTTGCTCATTCCCCCCTCACTTTCCTCAGTAGGGCAGGGAGAAGAGGGAGAAAAGGGAGGGAAAGGGGAAAAAGCTCGTGGGTTGAGATAAAGACAGTTTAATAGAACAGTAATGGAAGAGGAAAATAACAATAATAACAATGGTAAAAGAATATACAAAGTAAAGTGATACAACACAAGTCGCTCTCATCACCGGATGACCAGTTGCCCAGCCCGTCCTAAGCCGTGATCCTGCATTCCCGCCCCTGGCCAGCCCCCATTTCTGTACTGAGCATGACGTCTATGGTACGGAATATTCCTTTGGCCAGCGTGTCCTGTCTGCGCTTCCCCTCAGCTTCTATGGGAAACTGAAGAAGTCCTTGACTAATGTAAGCATCGCTTAGCAACAACTAAACCAATATGTGCTATCGGCCTTATTCTTGTACTAAATTCAAAACACAGCAGCTACTCGAAAGAAAATCTAACTCTGTCCCAGCTGAAACCAGGACAACTGTTTGTCCTTCACACAACCAAGTGCTTACCTGTCCCACTGCCTGACATTTTATATAAGCGTTTCCTATTGGGTGATACTGATCTTAATTTTAAACAAACATTTCTCCTTTGTTTCATGTAGGCCAGTGTTAGCTATTGTAGAAGTGGAAGTTCAGGAAGTTAATCAAGCTGCCCGTGAGAGTGTTTTCCAGGAAGTGTCATCTTTCCAGGGACCACTGGATGCCACAGTAGTGGTAAATCTGCTATCACCAACGCCTGAAGAGAAAAATGAATTTCCTGAGGACTTGCGTACAGAGCTTATGCAAATGTTTGAGGATTATGGTACTATTGTTCTGGTCAGGTAAGTTTGGGATCTAAAATGGCATGTCATATATTCAAAAACACAGATTAGAAACTCCCTTCTTGTCCTGACAGAATTAACTTTGCATTAGAAAGTAGTATGCTGAATTCATTTGTGGAATGTTGGATTCTTCATTAGAAATTGAATACCAGTGTTTTGAATATCTTTTACCTCTCGTCAACCTGTTAAAGAAATAGTCTAACACTCTTGGCTGAGCGGAGGAGAATTGTGTTCAGTACAACACCATAAAGCAGAGGCTTTGATGCGAATTGATTCTGGCATCATTTCCATACATTGCTTCTGCTGGCAGGTCCTCAGGTCCTGCTTCACTTCCTCTGAGGAGGTCTGCTCTCTTCCAGCACTCTTTCACCCTCTAGCTAGAATTTCCTGGCTGCCTCCCCTTTCTTTTGGGGATCAGTTTGCTTATTTTTTAATAGTATGGCTTCTCACAATTTTATCACCTGCTGAGTTTGAGAGGGAGAGTGTGATAACCTTCAGGCCGAGCAGTTTCATTTCATTCTAGTTGATTCTGTACATGGCTGCAGCATAGCTATGAGACTTCTGTTTTGAGAAATACAGGCAAAAGACCTGACAGTTGACCTTGGAAACAAGACCAGAAACTTGTTTGTGTTGTATTTGACCTATTTACTAATGAAGAAAAACAGTTACCTGTTGTTGTATGGTTTTATGAAATACAAAATGTAAGTTGAGGGTTCGAAAGCAGCCCTGCGGGAAGATCAGCACCACCTTGCTTGTGAAGAAAAGGAGTAAGAAAAGAACACGCTTTGGTGGGTTTGTTTTGGTTTGGTTTTAATTGCTTTAGAGCTTGATGGTATACTAGCCTTTGGGAACACAGCATGTCCTCTGAGGTGAGGGATATGCGGAGCAATGGAAGTTAGTAAAGAGGGAGTGTGGATGTCACAGAATCACAGAATGTTAAAGGTTGGAAGGGACCTCTAGAGATCATCTGGTCCAACCCCCCTGCCAGAGCAGGTCCACCTACAGCAGGTTGCACAGGATGGCATCCAGGTGGGTTTGGAATGTCTCCAGAGTCAGAGACTCCACCATCTCTCTGGGCAGCCTGTGCCAGTGCTCTGCCACCCTCAAAGGAAAGAAGTTTCTCCTCATGTTCAGATGGAACTTCCTATATTCGAGTTTATACCCGTTGCCCCTTGTCCTATCACTGGATACCACTGAAAAAAGCCTGGCCCCCTCCCTTTAAGTATTTGTAGACATTTATGAGATCCCCCTTCAGTCTTCTCTAGACTAAAAACACCCAACTCCCTCAGCCTTTCCTCATAAGAAAGATGTTCCAGCCCCCTAATCGTTTTCATGGCCCTTCGCTGCACCCTCTCCAGCAGTTCCCTGTCCTTCTTAAACTGTGCCCAGAACTGGACACAGGACTCCCGTTGTGGTCTCACCAGGGCAGAGTAGAGGGGGAGGATGGCCTCCCTTGACCTGCTTGCCACACTCCTCTTGATGCGCCCCAGGATGCCATTGGCCTTCTTGGCCACAAGGGCACATTGCTGGCTCGTGGTCATTTTGTTGTCCACCAGGACTCCCAGGTCCCTCTCTGCAGAGCCTCTTCCCAGCAGGTCACCCCCAACCTGTACTGGTGCATGGGGTTATTATATCAGACTTGGTATCTTGTGAAAGGCTGCTGAAATGTTTGTACTGCTGCTTCAGGGGCAATGTAGTAAAGGGCAGGGTGCTGGGGTCACACGACGGAGGGTAGAGGAGAGGAAGAACCCAACTGGGATTCATAGATCCTTCCCAAAAAATAGTTGTGAGGAAAAAACCAGCTAAAACCAAATACATAGCTATACAAAACTATCATCCTTGCCTTTAAGGCTTTTAATTTAATGGTGAAGTAAAATGCACTGTTTTCTCTCCTCTACCTTTTTTTACTAGGATCAGCGGAGGTCGAATGCTGGTGACGTTCGCAGACAGCAAGTCAGCTCTTCGTGTTATGGATATAGATGGTGCCAAAGTAAGACTCTCTCAAACCTATAAGAATAATTTTCATAACAAAGTTCTCAAGAAGTGGTTGCTTAGAATGAGACAGTTGAGTTTCTAGCTAAATCAAGTACCATTATTTCAAAGAAAGTTCGTGCTCACAAAGTCCTTGGCTTTCTCGGCTGCCGATGCAGTATTTCAGTTCCAGGAGGGCAGGGGGTGACTTTTCTTGGAGCTCCTAAGCAGTACTTAGGATCTGGCCTCTGACACCACTGCAGAGTACATGGACTCGGTCATTGTTCTGGCACTTGAAGCAGTTCTCCTGAGATGACATGTCTTTATACCGTTGCCAAAGCATCCTCACGATTGTGGTTTGGAGATATTTTTTTTGTTTTGCTCAAGTATATCAAATAAACTCCTTCTACTAAGCTGGAACAACATGATTCATTTGCCTTTGTAGCAAACTCGGCATTAGCAGTAGGAGTTTACCTTCCCATCCCCTGCTCTTCCTTCCCACGCACATACTCTAGAATTCATCAACCCCCTCATTTGTGCTGGCAAAACTGTTTGTGGGGCTGTACTGTAAGCTTAACACTGAAGTAATGGATTTAACTCCTATTCTTTCATATTTTGAGTTTTATCTGTTAATTTTGCTCACTTCATTGATGTAATTTATAGCACAGACCAAAACATGATTGCATGTGCAGAGTGTGTGAAGGTGCTGGGAATCTGGGTCCAGAACTTTCCAAACTAATTTGCTGCTGGCATGGAGGCATCTCACCTCAAATATCATGGGGCAGCGCATATAAGCAGCTGTGCTCTTAATCTGCTCAATAATATACTTTCCATATACATCAGCCATCATATTTGAGATTTTCTGAGCAGAGAATCTCCTTACAGATGGCAGCAGGTAGCAAACTCTTGTGTGTTTTAAAGCTACTGACTCAAAAATGGAACCCTCCCACACCACTATTACTATCACAGTATCGTTTTGATGATTTTTGATGTTTCACCTATTTCTCAAGTATTTCCCAAATGCAGAAGCAGTGCTTTTGAGCTGTGAGCCTAATTTTCTTTCAAGAATATTCTTACAGTCTGAGAACTTGGTTATGGGGGTAGGAAGAGTGCTTCCTTTTCATTTAGCTTCTGAAAGGAAGCTTTAGTTGCATCAGTTTCTGAAGCAGGTGTCCAACAGACTGGCAGCACTTGCTTTACTCTCTTCAGAATTTTCTCGTTTTGTGAAGTTGCTGGGCAATGGGAAAACAATTCTTTCTTTGCATTAGGTTAGAGGCAGAACAGTGAAGATCCGTCCCAAGACTAAAGACTGGCTAAAGGGCCTTCAGGAGGAAATTGCTCGAAAACGGGACAGCATTGTCCCCATGTCCCCCACGGCAAACTCCTGTCTTCTGGAAGAAAATTTTGACTTCTCAAGTTTGGACTATGACTCAGAAGGTGAGCAGCAGGTTTCTAAGCTAAGCTGTGACAAATTGCTTTGCTGACTTTGGTTGCACAGAGAAGGTACAGTATGAGTGCCAGGGGTATCTTAATTTGTAATGAAGCCACACTTCTTTAAGAGAGGATTGTAACTAAAGCCGTGACCTGGCACTGTGCCTGGGCAGAGAACTGTTGCTTAGATTGTCCTATCAGTTTAGTATTACAATATATGTTATCAAATCCAACGTATGGTGCAGTTGTCTGTATAGAAACAAACTGCAATGAAACATGAGTTACACATGAAGCTTGCCCAAACTGTATATTAAATTCATTGATTGGGAGAGACAGAGAATGCATTTGCTCACTAATTCTTTGTTATCTAATATTTTCATTCAGGTGATATAGTGGAGGATGAAGATGATGATTTAGATGATGCTTTGTGTCAACATCTAGTAGCAGACGCAGCAGAAGACACGCCCGAGGGCTCTGGACATTTTGCATCTGTAGCTCTTTCAAACAAATCTGGACAAAACCCACGGCTGTATAAAGGTAAAGTATCTACCTTCCTTTGTTGTTTGTTCTCCTTTTGTCTGTATTTCCCTGTTCCTTTATATTTTCATTGTAGGTCCTCCAAATGTAAGGATTATCTTTTTAGTACATGTTTATGCTCAACTGCCCTTGAGTTAGTGACTTTAACCGAGGCCCTCAGGCATAACGGCAATACAAATAATAAAAGTTTAGATCCTCCTTCTCTCTAGCTCAGGACAAGGCAAGAATGCTGAGAAATGCTGCCTTCCTTTTATAGTCAGGAGAAATTAAGTCTTTTTATCCATTTGATGGTTGTTCTGCACCAGAGCATACAACAAAAAATTATACATTATTTTCTTACTGGTGAGGGCCAGAACAAAATTAAAGCAAAGGTATCCTGTTGATTCACTGATGGGCTTGGCTCTGTCCTTTGAGCAATAGCTGTGGCAGTGCAGTCAGTAAGATGGGCAGTATGGGAGGTTGTTGTACTCAAATGGTTTACTTCAAAGAGGCCTAAAGTTTCTCTTTTGTCCTGATTTTGTTTATTTCTAAAGAAGTCGAGGTCCACACAACAGTTTTATTCATTCTTTTAGTGCTTTGTAAATGTGTTGCCTTTTTTTCCTGGTCACCTGGCTTGTTTGCACATTATTGTGAAATGGCTTAGTAAAGAGAAGATAAAGCTGTGAAGCGAATACTGATAAAAGTTGCAGCATGATCTAGCCAAGCCAGTGGTGATCTTACATTGGGATGTGATGAGGACGTGCTTCGGCGACCGAGCATTGGCAGGCGAGGTCACGTATTAAACACTGCTTCGTGACAGCAAGTGATTCAGTAGCTGTCTTTTTGCACTCTCTCAGAAGTGTTTTGTCTTCTGACATAAAAGTGAAAACTTTAATATCTTCAACGGTTGAGTCAGAAGTAGAGTTCAAAAAGATTAAATGAAATTCGTAAGTTTACACAGACAGATTTTCCAAACAATCGGAGTGATATACAGCTTTCTTGCCCACCTTGAGTCACAGGCTGGGTGCAGCGTGGCCAGACCCAGAAACCTAGCCCTGAGTCAAGGAGCAATATGTCGTTATTAAATACTGTGAAGCCATTCTCTTTGTATTATAGGATGCCTTGCCCTCCAAACACCTCTGTCCTGCTGTGTGATGATTCATTAAGCTACAGAGAATTGCAGTGATTCTTTTCACCCACACTAACTCTTCTCCACAAAAAAATACCACAAAGTAAATTGACATTATAAAGTATAGTTTGAAGGAGGTCAAGGTGCAGTCATGATCACAACTCAAAATACGATATGTTCAATCCATCTTGAAAGTCTTTGCAATTTCAGATGCCTCCATAAGCTTCCAATTCTGCCTGAGTAACTCCTGATTGAAGACAGGATGATTGTACAGCTCACGTTAGACACAGATGGAAACCAGCCACAGGCAGAACAGTGTGTACGTGTGTTTCTGAGGTCAGAGAAGGGCATAGCTTCACAAAACCAGTGTCCCTGGAAGCTGTTGCCTAAAACCAGCAGCCTTTGAGGCGAAGGGATAAAGTGGTGGTGGCTGTTTTTTTGTCTTGTGTTCAGTGTTACTGCCAGAACTTCAAGACGTGCTTTTAGGCGCCTGCGTGACTCCTTGGATCCTACTGATGAGCCCATACCTGCAGCGCAGAAGTACTGAAAATGCAGCGAGAAGGGGGAGGGTGGGCTGGGCAGATCACAGGCTGTGTCTCCGTAGCTGCCATCCGCTGCCGAGTGGGAGTAGGAAGCTGTGAGGCAGCTTGGTATTCCCTGCAGAGCACAGCTTTCTGAAAAACAAGAGCTTGTGTAAAAATGCCTGAAGTGTGAGAGACTGCTGCTGCTACACAATTCCTTCCCCGTCCTCTCCAAACCACAGGGACAAAACTAAACCCGGTGAATTTTGGAGCCCTAAAGAAGAGAGCTGTGTGGCTGGGCCGCCATAGCAGGGTGAGAGAACTGGAGTGAAAGCCCTCGCTACAGCAGACAGGGAGACTAAAGCAAATCCCTACTTCTCGCCTCTCCAGCTGTCGGAGAGGCTTAGACAGGATGAAAGACTGTAATTACCTAGTAATTATGTCATGTAAGGTGCAGCCAAGGGCTTGCAGATTGAGGCAGGTGTACCTGTAAGGAGACATGGCTGGAAAGCAGAGATGTGATGAGTGAGCCATTCAGACAGGTTTTTCTCTGGCATAAAAACAGTTCTTCCGAGCAAGGAAAGTTGTGTAATCCTCAGAGGAAATTCCTGTGTTCAGGAAGGAAGAACAAGGGATTGACAATAACTAGCCTCTTCGTGGCTGCTGTGGCACGGTTTGGATGAGAGCCAGGTGAAAAGCTCAGAATCTATCAAGGTGACTAGTAACCCTGAAATCAGATGCAGGCAGTCTTTGTGTTTGCACAAACAGTTACTAAATGCTGGAAAAAGAGAGAGAGAAACGTTTGACAAAAGGGTAGATGATTCCTGGAAGTGGGAGCGGGGAGACATTTGGAGAAAGCAAAACAATATGAAAGGAGCCGTGTTGTGTTGCTGAGATACCTGTTGGAGGCTTGTCATTCATAATCACCTCTCTCCTGACCACTCAGATTTTGTGCATCTCACCCAGTGGGTACCTAATACAGATCCTTTCAAAAATTTCCCTAGATGATACAGACCTGACTGATTTGAAGCGGGAGCTGGAGGCAAGTGGGGAGCGCCACCGCCAGATTCCAAGCAGGTCTCTGTCCATTCCTACAAGGCCTCGGCCACTTCAGCCGCCACAGAGGCCTCCCCCTCCTGGTGAGTTTAACTTTCTTGAATGTTGTGTTGGCCCCAGCTGGACAGTTTTGCCTACCATTTCTGGGTGACAAAGTAATACCTTGGTCTGAAATGTCAGGCTGTTGAGGTACTTGTACTTGCTTCCCAGTCTTTTTCAGCCTGACTACGGCTGCAGTTAGCAATGGGAGAAGTTTATCTTTAGGATGACAGATACTCCACAAAAAAATGCCTTTAGTGAGGATGGAATGGCCCATATATTTCATACGAACTCATCACTCAGGTTAGCGAGTTGACCAGCCACTTTGTGGCAACAAAAATGAATAGCAATACTTATGCCTGCTGACTTCCAGAGTCACTGAGTGTTTTCTTACAGTTTCTTTGTTTCTGACTTAAATGTAATCATCTTTTTAAAAGGCTTTGACAGAATACTTGTTCTGGACAGTTTTTGTCCTTTCTTGGTTGCTTTTCTGTTTATGAAAGAAATGCAGAGTGACTTAGATGAGGCACAAAGGGGAAGTGATGCTCTTTACCTAAGCTCTGCCCAACTGAGATGCCATCAATGCTGTGCTGCTTCTGGATGAATGCTGATTGCTAGATCAGCATAATCATCTTTGCCTTCTGTATGACACAAGCTATGTATCACATTTTTCTTGCAGCCCAAAGGTCTCTCATCTGTGTATATTTTTCCAGTCTTAAATTAAAGGTTCCATCAGACTCACTGCTGGAAGATGAGTTATTCCAGATTATTCCTGCTTGTTTCTGAGTTTTGCATAGAAGTGACAACACTGGTATCTGTATTTCTGTGCCTGGAATGCAATGTTAATGATCAGCTGAGGTTATTAAAATAATTAAATGAAAGCAAGACGAACTAGGAAACTGCTTCCTGAAACAATTTCAAGCTTTCACCATTTTATTCTGTGTTGAGATTTTTATTTTTTTTTCACCTTAGATTAAACCAGTAACAGTTCAGCTCATCACTCCTAGATTTAAGTGTTTGGCTCTTGGCACTCAGGCAGAGGGACTTAAGGTTCCTGGCATCCCACAGGAAGGTCTTGCCTAATATGTCTGTCCCTGGAGGACCAGGGAGGGTGACAGCATCTCTTTTATTTATCACAGACAATTTCAAAGCACGTTGGTTTTGATCCATTGCAGACAAAACGTTGTACCAGCTCTTGAATGTAAAAAGCCATTTTTATTGCTCTTTCAGCTGGAACATCGGGCAAAAAGTCCCCCGCAGATGGTTCCCTCTCTCCAGGAAGCCAGGCCACCTGCTCCATCCTGGCGACGGCAAAGCTGCTACCCGGAGCCCCTCAGCAGCCAGTGAGTCTGGCCGCTCAGCGTGGCCTCTTAGCATTGTCCTGATCTCCCCCGTCTAAGCAGACACTGTGGACACTGAGCATCACGTACATGATGCACCTGTCACATGAGGAAGGAAGTCCATCGCATGCCTGAGCTGGAAATGCTGAGATGAACTCCTTGTACTGTAACACTAGACTGTAGGACCTGGTAGACACCAGAAAAATGTTATTAAATTGCCAGGAACTAGAAAGGCCGAGGAGGGAGAGAGAGAACGGTGCAAGACCACGGCACTGTTGGTTTATTCCACATGCTGCTTTCTGACAGCTGCTAACTTGAATTTTAACCACCGCGATACATGCTTTCAGTCTTTTCTTGCCTCTCTTTTGATGGGCCATGCTAGTGCCCATCAAAAACAGGGCACTAGCGTGGACAGGAAAAGTCTTGACCGTTGCCAGCAAGGCAGTTCCAAGACCAGAGTGCGGAAACAGCTCCGTGCTCCTTGGTGGATGAGAACCCTAAGGTATTGAACAAGGGATGGCTAAGGGACTAGCTGTGGCACTAAACCATTGGCCTGTCTCTCAGCTGGTAACAAAGCTGTAGTAACTGCCAAAAGACTACCCACCGTTCCTGTAGTATTTAGAAGTTGCTGAATAGCCACTGGCAAACCCAGAATTTTACCGGTGTGTGAGCTTAGCTGTAAGATTACAGGTGTACAAGAAAAACCAGTTCTCTCAAGATTACCCGTTCTTGTATTTTTTTTAAAGCCTAAAGTCCGGACTGGAATAAGTAAACCTTACAATGTCAAGCAGATCAAAACCACCACAGCTGCGGAAGCAGAAGAAGCTATTAGATGTCTTATGGAAGCTAAAGGAGGTGAGCACAGCTTTCTAACTGACTTCTCAAAATCTTTAAAGAAAGAAACTGTAGGTGTATTCATCCATCGCATCGCAGCCCAGGTGCACGTATTTCTATTCAGAACCTCACCTAACACTGACACGCGCATTCTTGTAAGATTGTACTTGATGTTCTCTGCCAGTTTTGATAATAGTAACCTTTTTTTTTTTCCCAAGACTACTGAAGTTGTATATTTTGTTGTAGAACCTGTTACTAGGAGCACCTTGGCATATTTATGTCCAGATTTAGTCTGAAAAATTTAAAGATAAAGATGGGATTTTACTAAACTGATGATGCCTGTGTTAGCTCAGAGATGCATAAAGGATATTTGCTGCTCTGTTTAGTGAATGCTCACTAATCCAAGCAGAACTAAAGAGCAAATACAGCTATGGGAGAAATAACCTGGATTGTGTTCACATTTGGACAGCAAGCATAGTTGTAACTGAGATAGAAGCTTGCACCACTTTAGCTTGACTAGCTAAGCTAAAAAGCTACTCTGAATTTAGGCTCTTTATCTAATCCTGGGAGAAGAGAGCTTCTCGCAAGGGCAAGTTAGAGCAGGAAACTAGCATAGGTATTGAAACTTGGGCAGTGTGAACATACCCTCCAGGCCTGCAAGTAGTCTTTCTGCTGGTGCTGTAGGAGTGAGAAAGAATGCAGCATGACTGAGATAGCTGCCTGAATTTGCAAGGTAGCTAGTAGTTTAGGAGAAAACCATCCCTTTTCATTTATAAATAGAGCAAATGCAGCCTGGAATAGTCCAGTTTTATTAGAAATATTGTAAGGCATCTTGACGCTTGTTCCTCAGAGTGCTGTTCATTTGCTTTTGAAATCGGATTTACTCTCCATTAATTTTGAAATTCACATAAAGCATTTCACTCAGCGTGGGTAAGGGAAACTAGTCCGGTCAGCATCACTTCCAGTGCTTGTGCTGACCCACCAGCTGGCATTTACAGTTCTTCCCAAAGCATTCTACCACACGTGCTTGTTATCATTACCTTGATTTTCCAGATAAGGAAACCAGGACAGAAGGAGACTGAGGCCTTGAGCCTAATAGTCCTGAACTCATGGCCAGTGTTTTTCGCACTTGGCCAAATGGTGGTTCAGCACTGCTGGTTTGGCATGAAATTATTTCAGACGGGAGTTTTTCCATAACTGCTGCTTACAAATGTGACAGGATTGCAAAAGGTCTGTGTTTATTTCTAAAACCTACCTTCCTGGCCTGAGCCAGCCCCTGTAGGCATAAACATCGTGGGAAACATGATTTTGAAAGGAATTATCTTGAAGCTACTTTCTGATCAGATCAGAAGAGAGCAGAGCTCAGAGGAGGGCTACAAAAATGATCAGGGGTTGGAGCAGCTCTCCTGTGAGGACAGGCTGAGAGAGCTGGGGTTGATCGTCCTGGAGAAGAGAAGGCTCTGGGGGAACCTTATTGTAGCCTTCCAGTACTTAAAGGGGCCTCCAGGAAAGATGGCAACAAACTTTTTAGCGGGGCCTGTTGCAATAGGACGAGGGGTCATGGCTTTAAACTAAAAGAGGGAAGATTTCGACTAGATATAAGGTAGAAATTTTTTACAGTGAGGGTGGTGAAACACTGACACAGGTTGCACAGTGAGGTGGTAGATGCCCCATCCCTGCAAACGTTCAAGGTCAGGTTGGACGGGGCTGTGAGTGACCTGATCTAGTTGAAGAAGTCCCTGCTCATTGCAGAGGAGGTTGGACTAGATGACCTTTAAGGTCCCTTCCAACCCAAACTGTTCTATGATTCTGTGATTCTATGATCAGGCCAAGATGCTCTCTGTTTTTGCTTTTCAGGATTGCAGGAAGATGCAGTAAAGCCTGCTCCAACTAGAAACCAGTCATTCACCAAACCTAGGCCTCTTGCCAGCATCACAAAGTCAGCATCATTTCAAGGGTCGCAGGCAGAACCAGTGCTTGTGCCCCATCGCCCTCCACCCAAAGTTCCAACTACGAAGAAGCCAGTACCTCTGCAAAGGACCGGAGTCAAGGCAGAAAATGTAAGATAGTTGCAGCAAAAAGCATCCAGCCTCCATTACACAATGTGAACGATGGCAAGAGGGCTGGGCTGTTAAACTGTTTGTATAAAGTCCTGCAATTTAAAGTTCTTGGCCAGCAGGTGCTTAAATGGTTTCGTGTGTTGTAGTCAACAAGGCATAAAAATAAGAAAGATCGGAAAGGAAATAGAAAAGCTGAAAATGTCTGAGTAAGGAACCCAAGGCTCTATTTGTCAGTCCTTTCTCTTGGACTTTGTTCTGTTTCTTCTGGTTTGTCTAAACCTTGTCAGGATTTAAGACTCAGCCTTTCTTTATCACTGTGTTTACTTTTGACCACGTTGCAAGTGGTCTGCTCTGTAATGATTTGAAGCAGCTTCTTCATCAGCGTGGTGTTCTGTGTCCTGCTCAGAGACAGCTAGCTTTTCTCACACACCACGTAATAGGAGTCAGCCTTTCACTTGGAATTCTGGATTCTACTCAACAGTTCTTAAAACAGGTTCTTAAAAATACAAACCTGTGGGTGTTTGTGTTTTAATCTCTGTCAGGTCTCTACAATGGAGATAATAGTTCTTCACCTCTAAAGCTATTAAAATGAGTATTTAATGGTGAAAGCAATTTAAGTACAAGAGAGAGAGACAAATATAACCCTTTATATTCTTCCCTTGACAGAAGCTCTGCTAGGAAGCTCTGTTCTAAGTTATTAGGACTCCTGCTTTACCTTCCCTCGTAAAGGCATACACCTCTTCTCTATAGTAGACTTTGTGCCATCTCTGCTTACAGATTGACAAAAGAAAAAGCCAGACCGCACAGCGTGTGTGCCCTTTCCTTAAACATTCAATAACAAGGAATGGTCTGTTTATTTTGTTTATATTGTCACCATTCCAAGGGCACTCCTGAGAGGGATTGATATTTTGGTGTTAGTTACATGATCTCCTGCAGGAATATATCTATTTCCATTTGACTCTGCTTCAGACTTCCACTCCGTGCTCCATCTGAGTGAGTTCAGATTGGAGTTGTGTACTTGAAAACCTCTACCCAAGCCACGTGTATGGTAGTGTACAGGCAGAAGTGGCAGGGGGATATGTCCATCGTGAAATACTGACTAAATGTTTTGACTGCATTCAAAAGCCTGTATATTGCTTTTTAATACTATGTGAGCGTAATAAAGAATGAAAATGCTTCTATTCAGTCACACAGAGTGTGAGAAATCTGAAGCAGCCCTTGCCCTTTTGGACTGAGCTAGGCTGTAGTTATTTATGTAGTTATTTTTAAATGGTGAATATATGCTAGATTGTACTTACTTTCAGCTTCAGTTTCTAGCATCAGTGAGATGTGACAGAGCCATTCATGCATTTCTAGGGTTAGCTTAAGCTGATTGTCCTTCAACCTTATCTATCAGAGCATACCCAAAGACACGTGCTAATGGGCCCATTAATTGAGCCCTCCCTATGTATTCTTGCTTAAATAATATTAGTTAGCAGGGAGATGTAACAAATAAATAACTCTTCAGAACTGCTAATTTGGCCCGCAGCAAAATCCTAACGTGAAAGGGAGATGGTCAGAAAGAGATGAGTTTCTCGTACAGGGAGCAAACAGGCTGTAGGGTCCTTGTCCTCTGGCAGCACCCTGTAAATGAACATGGGGCCAAGACACAATGCATGAGAACAGAACCAAGCAGGGACAGTGTCAAGCTGCGCTGTCCAGCTGCCTCTTTGTACTGCTTTTTTTTCCTTCTTCCAGCACTGTCAGGTTTTCTCAGTAAAGCCATCAGTAAGACTTGCACTAGTAGCAGCCTCATAGTACACGCCTTTTTGTTCTCAATGTTCTTGTTCCTTCTCCCCCTCAGGCCACCTCTACAGAAGAGCAATTTGACCAACAAACCGCACAGTCTCCTTTTGACTTGCCGGAGCCCTGTCTAGAAGCTGGAGCTATTCTTAGTCCAACCAGGATTACTCCAGTCCCTAAACCCAGAACACCACAACCTGGGAAGCCTCAGGAGAGCCGGGGGAGCAGCGAAAGGCAGCCCCCCTCAGCGAGCGTGGCTGAGGCCGCCGCAGCGCCTCCCCAGAACACTCCCTTTGCCCCAAAGGTGCCACCACGAAGAAAGAAGTCAGCTCCTGCAGCTCTTCATCTGCAAGTTCTTCAGAGCAGCGACAACCAACTTTTTAGTGGATTAATGTTCAACTCCAGCAACAACAATCCTGGGTTCTGTCCCCAGTCTCAGGATGCTCATATCCCAATGCAATCTGCTCTCATAGCTCCTACATCCTCTGCCAGCCCAGAAAACAACACAACTAAGCAGTTGGCAGCAAATCCCGCGGAACTGATGGCTAACCTCCAGCGCCCTCCTGTACCAGAAGGCCAGCATCCACAGCTCTTAGATACCAGCTCCCTTCCAGAGAACACCACTCTTCTGGACTTGGAGATGGATTCTTCTTGCCCTCTTCCCATACAGGTGGCATCAGCTGCTTCTCCAGCACACACTCCAGAAAACTTACAACACCCCAGCTTGAAAGATTTCAGTCACTGGGTCACATTTAGTGACGATGAAGACAGTAGTGCACTGTCAGAAGGGTTCAATAAACTGCTTGTCTCGGAAGAAAGCAAAAATACCTTGATGAAGACAAATACTGATTTAGAATTGTAAAATTTTGTCCCCTTAATGTTCTTATAGAAATCATAACTATGATGCAAAATAAAAATAAATCTTTTGCACGAATACTTTTTATTTAAGGAAATAGATCATCTGTCCATGCTACATTTCATTTTCGTGTTTAAAGATAAAGATACTGCCCCTGGAGGGAAGTGTATAGATTGTATACAACCTAACATTATCTATGGCTTGTTTGAAAAGTTCGTTATTGTAAGTTATTTCTTTTTATTAATCCATTTTAAGATGTTCCATTTCAGGTACAAATCATATGTAAGAACATGTAATGACGTATGGAAAAAAGACATTAAGAAAAAACATTTTCCTGTGAAATTTATATATTAATCAATTTCTATCACTTGAAATAAAGCACCCTTATCTTGAATAGTTAGACTGATACACTTACTGTGGAACAAACATCCAAAAGGGGAATGTATACCAGTATGACTACAGCAGTAAGACTGGTACTGTTCTGCTACTTCGTTTCTGCTGTGGAAACAGGGCTGGCACAGTATCTTCTTGTAGATCTTAACTAGCTGCAGTGGTGGCAGGCCCTAATACTTGCCTTGTTAAACTCATTCCTGTTTTAAAAGGAAAGTGGAAGGTGCGTACCATGAGGCTGTAAAGCAGAACCATGAGAGAGGGTTCCCAGGCATCAGCAAGAAGTGCCTGTTTTTACTCCAGACCAGGCGAGTGAACCCCTGTGTTCCAACAGACCTCTTCTAAGCGAGGTGCTGCTTTGTTGTAAGAAAGAAAATGCTGTCAGTCTTTTATCAGTGCAGATGAGGAAAGAGCTGGTGCAAGTGCAACACAGGCTGTCATGGCCTGAAACTAAGCTGCAAGCACACGACCGGGGACAGCAGAACCCTCCTCTGGAGAGGAACACTTGCTTACAGCCTAATGATAATGAGCTTTTCCGCTCACGGTAAAGTTCAGCTTGGACACCAAAGCAGTAGGGTGGTAGGGGGTGAAAGAGCGCCGCTCTTGCTGTGCGTTACTGCTGCTCATCAGCTCTGCAGCCTGGTTACTTTGTACCGGGGAAGGAGCTGCCCTCTGCTTCCCATTCACCTCCGCAGCTGTGGTAAAGCTGTGCAGCCCTGAGAAACAGTATGGTCGCTGAATATGTGCTGGGAAGGCTAAGAAAGGGAATTAGAAATAGGCAATTGCCAGGTCTAGCAGGAGGTGACCTTGCCCCTGGCAGGGGGCTTGGAACTAGGTGATCTTTCAGGTCCCTTCCAACCTAAGCCATCGTATGAGCAATGGCAGAAGCGTGCGCACCGCTGGAGCTAAAGCTGTTGCTCAGGTGCGCCGTGCAGCCAGAGAGGGAGCATGCTGAGGAGACAGGAACAAGGCACAGAGTAAGACTAACTGGGAAGCAACTGCAGTTACCTGCTCTATACAGGTTCTTGCAAACCAAAAGGTTTGAGATGATCAGGTTCAGAATGTGACAGCCTAGACAGGGGAAGTATACGCACACCGCCCCACTGTTAACCACTGTAGAGACTCTAGGCAAGTATTCCTGCATGCCTGCTTTGCTTCTCCCTTATCCAGTATTCCAGCATAGCCCATAGGACAAGTGTTTCAGGTGAGTCTACAGGTCACTTACCAAGGCGGGCTGGCTCATGAAGTATTGCTGCTCAGCTCAAAGCAGATTTGATCATCTTCATAATGAAGTCATCTCCCATTTATTCGCAAGCCAGCAGTCGTGCTTCTCAGAAGCCCCAGATTTTGGCAAGGATAATCCGTGGTGCTAAATGTGTCTGTTATCTAGCTGCTCTAGCTGCGCAGGCCTGTGCAGTAAAAACTGTACACTATAGATGCCATTTGTTCAAAGCAGGCAGTTAAAAATGATCAACAGATTGCAACTTGTCATGGTTACTTGTTAAGCATCAAGATCTTTTATTAATAAAACAAGGAGAGCATTTTTAAGCAGTTGAAGCTGAAAAAACCCCTCTTCTGTTCAGCTGGTCTCTCTGGAAAAGACATATTAAAAAAAAAACCTCACAACTTGGGGTTGGTTTTTTTCCACACAAAAATTAAGTGGCTTGTTCTCAAGCTTCTTGCAAACTGGAAATTCAGCCACATTCTTTCTTGTAATGCCTACCTGTTTCACTGCCACTACTGAGTTTTGAACACAGACATGATGTAAGAGAGGATGCTGCCTTTGTCTGAGCACCTGCCATCCTCCTCTGCTCCCTTGTTTGCCAGACACTTTAAAAAAAAATCCCCAAAACCTTACAAGGCCAAACCACTAAAACCCAGCGCTGAGCTGCTTACGTGACTGTCAGTTTAACGTGGTAGCAGATGGGTGAAGAACGCTGAAGCAAGATAGTTGTTTCCATGCAAGCTGACACAGAGCCTTAGCCTCTTCGTCCTTCTCTTAAAAAAAAAAAATACAGCGAGTATTTATGGGCACATTTTAGTATAAAACATTAAGAGCAGTAAAAAAAGAGTACGTTATATGACCATATCCAACATTTTTTGCAAAGATAATTAACAGCTCTAGGACAGCTAATTTACATGTTAATGAAAGTGTTAGCAGGAAAGCCAATTAAAGTGGATTTATACAAGTCAAAAAATCTGCTTTATTACTCTCCTTGAATAAGAGAAGTATCTGGCCTTTAGCATTATATCTTACGTCTCTGTATGTGGCAAGCTGCCCGCTAAAGTATGAATCCCTGCAGCTAGCTGGTTTATCCTGTCAGTGACGGCACGTACTGTTCAATTGCAGCAAATCAAGGGAAAGGGACAGTTCAGCTGTAAAGGTTACAGCAAAGAAAGAGGAACCTCCTGTCTCCATATATTATCTTCCACACTGGTGCCCAGCGCCCCAGCCAAGTGTCTTTCAGAGGCAGGTGCTCTGGGTTCTAGTTGTAATGGTCAGGAGACGCTAAGCAGGGCCAGACTTGCACTGCATTTGGGAAACCGCTACAGGAAACTCAGACTGCAGGAGGTGGCGATTCTTTCCTTCTCATTCAGGATTAAACTGGGCCCAACACACTGTGGAAAAAAAGGGCAGATAACCTGAACCATCCACAGCTGACGTCCACAACTAGGGAACCCCCAGCATGACTCTGTCCTCAGCTCTGCTGCCCATTCTCACCAGGACACGACCAACGGAAACCAACGCTCTTGGTGACAGCTATCAGTCATGAGGGCCATATAATGGGTGGTAGGGAGCAGCTACCCTATGACATTTTTTGTGTTGTGAAACCAGCACTTGGGAAATCTTAAAATTGTGGACACTGGCTGTGAAGCCAGATATGAATGATTTACCAAATACAAGCACCTGTGTGCTTATTTCATGTGAGAGACTTTGGCAAGAGACTAACAGCACATGAGCTTGCCCAGGACCCTGCAGCACAGCAACTTTCTTCAGCTGCATTCGTGTTTGGGGTGGGGTCAGTGGTTCTCCTCGCTGCCTGATTTAGCTTTTTTAGGTGGGTGATCACTGAAACAAACAAAAAGAAAGAGAACCAAACCCAAAATATTGCTTAGAAATTCCACTCTGACAAAACATCTTTCTTTTCCTCTTTGTCCAGAATTGACATTTTCACCAGATGGAAACTTTCTCCTTTCTGGCTAGCTGCTCTGCCTGGCACCATGGAGCACAAACCACAGTGAAAGCCAGTTTGCACTGCTGTAATCACAGCAATTAAAAACTTGATGACTGTTGCTACTAGAAATACCAATACAGTTACACAAGAGTGCTGGACAAGAAGTGCAAGAGGACTGACAAACTCCTATTAGCCCTCCCTTCCTGTCTTAGTATTTCAGTCTTGGATGCCACAACGCAAATGAAATACCATCTTCTCAGACAATTCACACATACCCAGTAGCCACATCTGCAGCTGGGTCCCCAGCGAGCTGGGATTAAACACATCATTGGAGACCTAAGAACTTACATAAAGGCACTATTTTAAATTAATGTGACACCACGGAAGCACGAAAGAGTAAGTTTCTAATGGAAAGCAGACATAAATGCTATGCAACAGACTTTCTGGCCCTCAAACCAATGTCTGTACATGACTGAGGAGGCACTGTCGCAAAATCCAAAAGCACAACTGTTCAGTTTGGCAAAACATGGATGACCGGCTGCAATCCCCAATACTATGCCTCTTACTGAAGACGAAGAGTAAACATTGCATTTTTCCAGCATGACACAATCGCATAAAAGTAATGCAGGTCTCTTGACAAAAGTGAACATGATCCAGAGCGTTAATTTGGCAGATCATTCACCTTTAATACATTTAGTGACATACCTAGTACATATTAAAAAACACATTTCATTACTATATCCAAAACAACCCAACCCCCAAACCGAACCACACCCCTCCCTCAAAATATTAGTTTTAAAGGTTACACATATATACATACAGTTACAAAAGGAGAAAGTTGCCTCAAGAGTTCCAGTTACAGTAACAAAACATAGATACATTTACTGAGACTGTGTAATGTCATTGATTTGAATCCCTGTAAGCCAAAGAAGTCTATTAAAATCAATACAAGATTTGTCACACTAAACATGTATTCTCAATTAGAAGTCTTGTCTATTCACAATGAATTCCACATACCTCCTACTTTGTGAATACAAAGTGTCTAATATATTTACACTCTGAAGTTTAAGCCACAGTGTAAAAAGGATAAACCTCTTTAGAAGTTACAACAGTTCTGTTACATTTTCTATCTGAAATACTGCCATGCACTGTTCTCACCTACCTCTTGGTTAGGGGGGGGAAATGCTCTTTTTGCCAGCATAGTGCTGTATGTTCTCCATACTGCTCTTGTCAATTTTACTACGCAACTCCAGCAGGTCAAGGCCCAGCTTCCAGAAGTGCCTTTTCAGACGTCGTGTCCTCCTGGGCTGGAGTGCTCTCAAGTGGGAACAGCTGAGGTGGCCTCAGGACCCGGCAGGACTGCAACGGCCACCGGTGCCTGCACCAAGCCCATGCAGAACTGCAAGGCGCATCCCACCTCTTTGGTAGCTTTCATAGCCAGTAATATTAGATCCATCCCCACGTAAGAAACGTTTTAAGCCTGGCATCAATACAGGCCTTATTTAACAAGTGGTCAGCTAGGACAGTACAGCCTAATCATAGCCTACGTTTGTTTTGAGAGAGGGCTGGGGGTGCAAAGAGAGGAAGGAAGGAGACCACAATTAGACTAGGCTGCTTTTAACTACATTGCAAACTAAGACTTTGAAAAAGTGACTGAACACTGCCTTTTTTTTTTTTTTCCTAAAAATACTTATTTCTCATCAGTACTGTTAAATTATCCGTAACATAAACATAAACTCAAATAAGACAACATTGCTATTTTTCTCTACATCTACATTAATACACACACATGGGCCTCAAGAAACCAAAACACCTGAGATCTTCTGCATTTCCCATGGGACCCTATGATCATATTTTCCAGCTTTACTTTTCTCTACCTGAGCTCCAAACTCATTAGCTTTCTTGTCAAGACCTACATGTGTCTTACTCCACTTGAGCATTTTCAATGCTCTTCTTTAAATCAGCTAAAGAAAATGTTTCTAAATGAGTAACGTGAGACAGGGATTTAAACGTACCATCTTTTCAGTATGTCCTAAGAGTAAAGCCAAAGAGCTAAGCCTCTGTCCTGTATCTTCCATATGAACAAGCACAGAACTGCCCTCAGTCTGACCACATACACACTGTTCCACAAGCAATCTCACGAGCTGCTAAGATTAAGACAGAAATGTACAAGAAAGTGAACATTTGTTCAGTTTTCATTTATACAAACAGATTAAAACAACTACAGTTGCCTATGCAAGACAACCTACCAACCTATCTCTTTCTCACACAAAACAGATGCCATATTTGCTGACAAATCTGGGAGGTCTATTAAATGAAAAGGCACATTACAAAACCTCCCGTAATTGGGCTTCTAGACCAAAATGCTACCTTTGTTCACTTGGATCAAATTCTTCAGGACCAGTCAGACTACTTAACACGGACAGTAAACGAAAGCTTTGAGACGGCCATATGTTTCTTCGCCCTTTGACATAACAAATAACCACCTCAGTTAATTGTTTCTGATCCTCTCTATAAGACTTTAGTCCCAGATGTTTATTTACCTTAGTGAGAACAACTACCTCCAGAGCAAGCTTCAAGCTTTTTTTTTCCCCCACTAAAAGAAGATATCCTGGGCACTCTCCATAGTCTGGCTGTGTTGCTCCAGATGGATATCTGTAGACTAAGTGAAACTTCCACTGAATCCCCATCCCCTCCCAGCCAAATTGCTGGAGAATTTACACACATTTTGTTGACAGATCATGGTCACTCTAAGCCAACACACATTTTCTTTTTGCCAAGTTCATAGGATTTCAGATTGTATTTGTTGAATGTATTTTAGAAGTAAGTCAGAGAGGTGTCTAAGTTGGAGATGCACTGAAAATTATTTTAGCAGCAGACAATATTGACATAGCATCTTCGTAGTTCTGCAGTTTCCCTAACAAATGTTAGGAGAAAAACTTACTGTGTTACACCAAATAGAGGAAATAAGCAGCCAAGGATGGCAAAAACTCAGTCTCCAAGTTCCTGAGCTAAAACATCCTTAATGAACTTCAACGTACGTTGGTACAAGAAAGTGTCCTTCTTCTTTGGCTTACAAATATTTAGATGATTAACGTCCACTGGAATAAGGTCTCCAATTCCTAACTCTGGGAGAGGGAAAGAGAGGAAAGAGGAAAAAAAAAAAAAGATGAAGACAAAACTACCAAATTTCCTAAGATCACCTAGAATGAAAAGCCCACCTTGCAATTTCTCCCTCAAAAGCAACTTCTGTCTTCAGTTTAACTGTTTTGTCTTCATTATTTTTTAACGTGCTAAAAGCATCAGTACACACTGTTAATAGTCAGATGATACATTGCTACAAAACCCACACCGGTAAACCATTAGGTCAGAGTTCTACTATCTTTATTGGGAATACGCAAATGTACATTTCTCCATATAGACAACTTTGAAGAATGAAAACTTCATTTACCAGCACCTGACTGACAGCAAAGTTCTGATTGAAGTTTAAGCATTGACATGAACAGGGATACCCAAGGTATCCAGATTGTGATCACCACTAATTTCTCATATTCCTTATAAAAGTATTTTGATGTGGAGTTTAAAGATGGGGCTAGAATGAGCCTGAAATATGCCACAAATCACTATGCATATTTCTGGGGAAATGAAAAATTGACATTGCTTAATTGCAGAATACAAGTATTCTGTTTTCAGCTACTGACTTTGGGGCACACTGCGGCATTTATTCTTTCCTAACAGATATCACTACTAGTGAACTTTCCAAGTTAGGATGCTGTGACTGCCACACTCCAGTTTATTGCCTATTCACTCAACCTTCTGAGAAATCCTCCATTTTGCTTAGAACTCTCTAACAATGTAAACTTACAGTAGAGCACAGTGAAGGTTTGCTTTCACGTGCCCGAGTGTGCACGTAAGAAACAGTGAGTTTACTGCTTATCGGCCTCAGTTTTGAACAAAATGAGTGGCGTGCCACTGAACCATCATGTACCCTCTAAAGGCTTTTCACAACTCATGTGCTGCATTGTGTGTCACCTCTAGAAGAGGAGAAATATGCTACAAAATTATAAGTGCACAGTGCTTATTTGTGCGCTGTTATCCCACCCTCTTTTTCATTTTATTTTGTTAAATCAAAAAAAATGAATGCCCAGTTTTTCAGTCCTCACCAATAAAATTGTATCAGCAACATTTTCACTAACAACTGCTTCTTGAGAAGACATACTGAAAAAATATTGCTAAATATTGACTCAGGAAAACAGGGATGTATGGTCCACCTCTTTCAGAGTAACTAACCTTGCATTTAAGCTAGCGCATTTATTTAGCTGGTGGAAAGCCTGATTTAAAACCCAACAAAGCAATGGTTTCTGTTCAAGGCCTTACAAGTACCTTGGGCAGTGCAGAAGAGGGTTTTGCTCAGGCAAGACCTGAAAATATCAGATTTAAAACAATTTGCTGAGTTCAACACCCACAAAAAATCCAAAAGAAGGAACTGTGATTCTGTGAACTGTCTGGTGTTCCTTTCTCCTACAAAAGGCAAAAAGATGGAAGGAGCTCTTCAGGAGAAAAACTCTACTGCTTGAGTGCCTGAGATATGGAAGATAAAGGATTCTTAACATTGAAAAACAGCTTTGTGACTTTTTCCTTCCATTAGCGTTTACTAATTTTCTTTCATATTTTTTAAAGGAGGAAATAGCTGGAATTTGCGTGAGCTTCTGAAACGCTATTCAGCCTACCTATACAAGGATAAACAACAGTTACTCATCATTACAAAGGAAAGGACTACAGCAATGTAACATTAGACCAGGGTCTACCCTGCTTTTTTCAATAAGCAAGTCTTACTCACATTTAGAAAAATCAAAATAAACAATTGCTATCCTAAGCTATAAATGTAGCTGCCTCTGATCTCAGCAGGGAGACTGCAGTTTAAACTCAGCCAAAAGTTTAAACAAAAAATCCCACAACGGATGTATTTTTCTAGGTCTTTATCCACCACAGCATTTATGATCCTTCCTCATTATTGATGCTTACATGAATATATACAAAATTAAATAAATTGAATGTCTATTTGACTTACTTGCCGATTCCAGAGGTACGACATGCAGTTTTATCATGCTGCCTATGTGTGTTGGTAAGGTTTCTGCAAAACTCAGCACTGAAAATTTCTTATCTTTGGCAAAAGACAGGAAGTCATCATTCAGCTCTTTAAGGGCAGGAGAATCTGAGAAAAAGCAACAGAATTTTTGTAGTGTTATCTTGAACATAAGATTATAGCATTTGTCTGCAAGACTGCATTCCTAAAAAGACGTTGTGGAAAAATTAATATTCCAGTAAAAGAAGTAGCATTTTGTTTGTAATCCCTTTTTCTAGCTACCATATGCAGCAATTGTTTATTTCTGCATAGCATGGAATTTGTTTAGAAGGTAAGAATCAAAAGTCCAGCACACGTTGAGTTACTACATTGCTAAATGGCCCAGACTACTCTTCTATAAACTTGTTCTGACTCCTTTTTCCCCCCCTCACCTCTGCAACCAAATCAAACAGTTACTTAGAATTACTTACCGTAATTCAACACACAACCCAAAACATAAAAAGGGGTTTTGTTGTTTTTACCCAGCTTTTTCTGACAGCCCAATAAAAAAAAGCTACATGAACAGATTAGCAGAGCTCCCCGTTGTTAAATGGTAGCAAAGTAAGCATACCCTTGCTGAGTTCTTTAACCTCCACAGATGGAAAGAGAAGATATCTGGCATTTATAGAATATTCAGCCAGCTGGGAACCATGGTGAGGTACGCTATAAAATATGATTCCTCTGGTGTTGTTTACAATTTTATCCATTTCTGGATTCTTGGACGCATCCACCAGCATCTTTTTGACTAGAAGACCTGGCAACAGAAACAGAATTAATGCAGAAATTTAAATCACTGTGAAAATAATGATCATGCTATATTATCCATGAAACAACTAACCATATTCTTGCCTCAGTTGATTAGCCCTTAGTTTGTCAAATAGCTAAGATTAAGTTGAAAACGAAAAAAACAAACCTAAGGAGGCATTAAAATAAAATGTGAATGAATTATGCAAATCCAATTTTTGTTTGTTTTAAGTGTTCCTAATGACATTTACTATCTGCCTAATCATGGAGAAAATTTTGCCTCTAGATTCCCATTTACATGGCTTTCAACTCATTGATTTTTTTGGTTTTAAATCAACACAGTAAAAACAAAGAGCAATAAAAGTCTTTTCAAAATGTATATGCTATTGAATATAATGAATTAAGAAAAGTAGAAATCTATATTCCATTTTTAGGTCTTTGCAAATTTTTTAGATAAACTCTTCTGAATAATTGCATTTCAGAGTGAATTTGGTTAACAGCTTATTCTGAAATATAACAGCAAATAAATACTTTATATCAAACAGGCAGTGTGCTTACCACCCATGCTATGCGATACCCACACCAAAGGTCTGTCTCCAATCCCAGCAGCTCTGAGCTTGTCAAGAAGCTCATTGCTCCTGTAAGCAATAGACTTCCTGCAAAGAAAAAACAAACAGAAGCATAATGAAGCACGATAGATTAAAAGGCAATGTTAAAACAGAATGAATTTTCAGTGCTGCACATTCATGAAACTGAAGCAGGCATGTAAAACATTAATTACTTAATTATTGTTGCTGCATTGAAAAATACCAAAAACTTTTGTAAGGTTGGCTTCACAGGGACAAGAGGAATTGAGCTAAATTCAGCCTCTTGATCTTGCCAGAAAATTTTATTTTAATTTCCCTCACCACTCATTTCCTTTAGCTTTAGTTCAACAAATCTCTTTATGGAGTTTTAGATAGTTTCATTTACACATTGATACAAAATTATGTTTTCATTTTATGAGAGCACCGTCAATGCACAATGAACTGAAACAAGAATATACCCAATGTCTGACAAAAATGTACTTTGCTAAACAGCGCTCAAAACGTGCAACAATGTACAGGAATTTAATAACTAAGTGCATGATCAATCAATACATTAAGAATCACAGCTAATGTCTGTTCTACTTTCCAAACAATAATCTCCAAGTGCTTTGTACTGGAATAGCATAAAAGTTCAATAACCTCCACTTTACAAATGAAGAGACTGAGCTCTGGAAAGGATAACCTATATGTTAGAAGTTGAAAATGAATCTGTGGTGGAATCAAAATAAAACCAACGCCAATTCCCAATCCAAGCTTAAAAATGCAACTTTGTTATTCCTTGCAGTGTAACAAGAATCAAACATAGAAGACCCTTGGATAACGAAAACATCAGGATATTGGGGCAACCACTGTGCAAAGTAATTCACTTCATCTCTATTGGTTCTCATCATTCTCACTAGAAATTGCTTTTATAGCACATATGAGAAGGACACTCAAACGTGTCTTTTCAGCTGAACAATCGGCTCTAGGATAGCTGAGAGACATAAAAAATTGACTTTTGAAACAATCAATGAGCCTATACACTTAGAGCAATCACATGGTTGTGATTCTACAGCTACATCTTTGCTCTTGTGTGTTAAAAATATCTCCAATATCTTTCATTTTTCATTAATTTCAAATTACAAAATAATCAAATACTATGCTTGAGTGACCACAAATAGCAGGTAATGTAATTTTCCATTTTGTAATGAAAAAGACATTATCTTAAAATAAATAAAGAAACATAAGTTTATTTTTCAAATTTTCTTCCATTACACTTACTCTAGACAGACACAGAAGAAAGCTTCTACTAGAATCAGCATCATTTAGGTTGGAAAGGACCCTTAAGATCATCCAGTCCAACCTTTAACGTAGCACTGCCAAGTCCACCTCTAAACCATTGTCCCAGTATGAGGTAAAACAGGACCATTTTTGTTCAGTAACTCTACTTTCTAACTAGGCCTCTTCTAACTGCTAAGATTAACAGCATGTTGTGCAGAAAAACTGTTCGCTCTCAGAGTGCTAAGTCCCACGTTTATAGCTGATGCCAAGGCATGGTGTGCAGAGAGGCTCTTGCTTTTACTTATTGCGGTAACAGCCAAGGCCAGTCAACTTTGTTATTTGCCCCGTTGGAGGGTCAGAAGCAGAAAAGCGTAGAGGGGTCCCGCCTGTGGGGAGGAGCGGACAGGACAGGTGACCCAAAACTGACCAACAAGGTATTTCATCCCATCTGCCTCATGCTCGGGATAAAAGCTGAGGGATCAAAGGGTCATCCCTCTTTCTTCAATGGCTGGTGTCTGAGGAGGACTCTGTGCATTTGTCTGCCTTTGATCCCAAGCCATGTGTTTCTGAATCCAGAACCAGAAATCCAGTTCNTTTAAGATCATCTAGTCCAACCACTGACCCTACTCTACCAGGTCTGCCACTAAACCACGTCTCTAAGCATTGTCCTATCACCTGTTTGTTACTTAGGAGAAGAGACCGACCCCCACCTCACTGACAGCCTCCTTTCAGGCAGTTGTAGAGAGCGATAAGGTCTCCCCTCAGCCTCCTTTTCTCCAGGCTGAACAACCCCAGATCCCTCAGCCACACCTGATAAAACTTGTGCTCTAGACCCTTCACCAGATTCATTGCTCTTCTTTGGATGCAAAACAAGGTACAAGGTCGCTCTACAAGGTCCAGTCTTTTTTGGACCTCATAGAGATAACCATCTACATGTTTTTTACTATCATTGTTCTGCCTAATTTCAAATAGGCATATTAACAGCCACGCCTGCCTTATTTTTTCCCTGCTTACATGATTTCTTTAATACAATAATTGCATTGATCCTTCATATATCCATAAAGAGGAGGAAATGAACGAGTACCAGGTTCCCAGTCTATTATAGACATGTTGATTTTCTTTCTCCCTTACACAACACATAATCAATTTTCAGATTCTTAACCTGTGAGCAGTCATGCACATGCCTTCCCAGAAGTACACAAGTTGAATCTACGGTACTAGTTCCTCGCTTAAGTATCTGCATGTCTGAAGGACTCAGATTAGGATCTGATTTAAAGATCACTGAACTCAATTACTAAGCCTAAAATCCATTCAAGCCAAATAACCTTTACAGGTTCAAAGTATTTTTATTTTTTATAAGGAACACGTTTGGAGGTAGCATCCTCCTCTGACCTACCCAGTTCATGCTCAGTAAAAACACAATTATTCTGACACTATCTGACCAAACCAGATACAGTTGCTGTATTTTATCTATCAAAGACATACATGAATCTCTTTCCAGAGATTAATGCTTCTTGAATAAAATAGCGTGGCCAGCAGGACTAGGGAAGCAACTGTCCCCCTATACTAGGCACTGGTGAGGTTGCCCGTGGAACACTGTGTTCAGTTTTGGGCCCCTCACTACAAGAAACACATTTAGATTCTGGAGCGTGTCCAGAGAAGGGCAACAAAGCTGGTGAAGGGTCTAGACCACAAGTTGCTGAGGGAATTGGTGTTGTTCAGCCTGGAGAAAAGGAGGCTGAGGGGAGACCTTATCTCTCTCTACAACTACCTGAAACGAGGTTGTAGTGAGGTGGGCAGTCGGTCTCTTCTCCCAAGTAACAGGCAATAGGACAAGAAGAAATAGCCTCAGGTTGTGCCAGGGGAGGTTTAGACTAAATATTAGGAAAAATTTCTTCACCAAAAGCATTGTCCAGCATTGGAACAGGCTGCCCAGGGATGTGGTAGAGTCACCATCCCTGGAGGTATTTAAAAGACGTGTATGTGGGGTGCTGAGGGACATGGTTTAGAGATGGCAGTGCTAGGTTAACGGTTGGACTCGACGATTTTAAGGATCTTTTCCAACCTAAACAATTCTATGATTCTAGGAAAATTATATGCTTCGTTTTGCCATGAGTATAAAGTCATAGAACAGCAATTTTTTTGCTGTGCTTATGAAGCAGTATTGGGTCATTTTAAGTTTAAGAAATATTCCCCTTAAGGTATAAAATTGATGCTATATTTACCTCAACCAATAGCATAATTTAGCGTCTCCCCTAAACACGAAGCAGAACAGACTGTAAGAATTTAGGAAGTTGCCACAAGTAGTTATCCACGAGGCTAAAAAGCTCAAGCATACCATGACTGTACCTAATGTTTTTCCAAACTGGATTTTCTAATGCAACAGGAAAAGTTAAATTCACTGTTTCACACTAAGTGATCCCAAGGATCATGTCTCGCTCCTGCACCTCTTCCAAACTGCAAACTACATTTGTTACCTGTGAGCCTCAACAGGACATTTTGCTTTCCAGTCACTCAAATGGGTGTCGTATTCCACAGATATGATTCTAAGGGCAGGACAGTCTGAAGCCAGCCACGTCTAAATTAAAGAAAAGCAAAACCAAAAGGAGCCTATAATTGAAGTACTTAATGAACTCTCGCAAGCAATTTATCAGCAACAGAGCAAAGCTGTTACTACGGGGACAACATCAAGTAAGATTTTTCTTCTTCAGTCAGTCCCCAAATACATCTTACACCTAGACTATTTTTCTTTTATTACACACTGGAGAACTCTAGCCTGTTCCCCAGCGCCAAAGTAGGCTAAGGATGGAGAATGGACTAACTCGTGCGTTCCTGGCTCCCTCTCCTGGGTGAAACAAGAATTACTAACATTAACAACAGGACTATCAGTTGAAGTATTACAAAAGACACTTATGGTGGTATGTGTCCTCTGGACAGCTCTCACTAATGAGAAAACAGCAGCCACATGTGGAAATGTTACTGTCATTTTACCTTTGGCCAGCACTGGCTATAGTCCTCTTCCCCTTCTGAAGCCTTTTTATCCAAACGCCGGTCAATGTCTTGCTGTCGCCAGGTTTTAAACGCTGCTCCCAAAAGACCATGAACAAAAAGGATGTCTGCTCTGATAGGCTGACTGATACAGAAAAAGGAATTTTTAAGAGATGCACAGCACATATTCTTTTTAGCAAATTAAATTTATACAGAACTTCTAACCCAAGGGATACCAAAATACTATTTTTAACACTGTGACTTCTTATCTTATGGATAGCATTTAATGACATTTCATCAAATTTCAGAGGATACTCAGATCAAGACAAAAACCAGGGATCCACCCAGAAAAGATATAAAAAGAGGTATGAAAAGTACCCACCTCACAAATTATATTTTCCTATAACGAAAAACACCATTCTCTACAGCTACTGCTAATGCAGCTTGATAGTTCCAGCTTTATCATCAAATTAGACCTTCACTGTAACCTGACTAACACCAGCGACCCAGGGAATAGTCGCTACTAAGTGACATACCACGCTGGAGGCTGCTTCAGTCCCAGATACATAACCACAATTAAAAGAAGCTGAAGCTGTAAATTTACTGCATCTTATGCTAATATGTGCTGCTGCCAACAGAATAATTACAACGCGCTATATCCCAAGACAGACACAGCAAAGGTTCAATGGTTGCAACACATGCAAAGCCATAATTCATCTCATGGTTTGTGTTTGGATTTTTCTATGCAGTACAATAATGCTCCTTTCATGGCTATGGACTGCTCCCAGCACTTCTGCTGTTCTCCTGCTTGAGGATCTAAATTCAGTCCTTTCAACCCACCAAAGAACAGCAGGAGCAGGTGACAGGAGTACAGCAGCACTCTGATGTCAACTCTTCTGAAGTTTTGTACCTGAACAGCATAACAAGTAAGTCAAAGTACAGCATGTACAGTATCTCCTTCTGCTTTACCTGCTACGATATTGCGGATGTAAGACATAAACACCATCTGCATACTTTTCTTTCACTGTGTCCCTGTCTAGATTAGCCAAAGCTCTGGAGGCATGAGAAGACTGAATGACATGTGGGGATTTCATTGCTTCAGCAAGTACAGAAACCCAACCTACATTGAAAAAAATAAAGTGGCAGGTTAACAAATTAGAAACATCATCCATACAAAAGAATTTAGAAACATCATTCTTCAAAGCATACTTGTGAAAATAGATGTTAAAACTTAAGAATGGTAACATCAAAACAAATTATTTCAATTCACTCTCTTTACTACAGGAAAGCCAACACTGATAAGTGGAACCTCCAAAATGCAAAAATGCAGAGCAGTGAGGAGGCAATGTATTTTACTTCTGTCCCCTTCTCAGAAGAAGCGTATCAGCAGGTCAGTGCAGTTGTCAGAGAGAGAACACATCTTGAGCCTCTTTTTGCAGGCAAGATGCAAGAAAGACAGAGAAAAGAAATGTCCCAGAGAGAAAATGAAGCTTAAAGCATAAGAAAGACATAAATAACAACCCACAGGAATAATGGCAGGTGGAAAAATTGATGCTTGCTACAGGAGTACAATCATTTTTAATTTTGAAATCCAGTGTGTCAAAAACTGTTTAAGAAATTAAAATACCCTCGCAATTCTAAAAATAGTATATTATATATACATAAGAAACATAAGAAAATTAATGAAGGAAACTTTTGAATACATTCCTCGATAAAATTTTAAATCACAGCTAACTCAAGAAAAAAACAGACACTTTACAATACTTTACCTAAGATGTAAATATAGTATCTTAGACATGGATGGGGATGTTCACAGACTACTGAGAAATGCAAAGGACTATCTTTTATACACACAGACACACATATATTTCTTTAAAATCCTGACAAATCTTGTTGCTGCTAGCAAAAGTGGTCTATAAAACACAATTGCATTAAAGTCAAGTTCATAAATAAAGCCTGGGGAGACTTTGAAGACAGATTTTCAAGTGCAGGCTGATTTGAAAAAGAAGAAGCAATTTCCTTCATTAGCACTGCTTCAAAATCATGTACAACGTGCCTACTAGTACAGCCAGTAAATTGCTAATTCAAGACAGTTCACTGTGGATTGAGGGAGAGAATGAATTGACATGTGAGTTTTATTTAAATGGAAGTACCTTTGAGAGCTGCAATTATTATTTTAAAAATTATGTATTCAAATTACATTTCTAAGCAGAATATATGTTGACCACTGTGCAAGTTCTCCTTAAGAACATCACTATCTAAAAATCTATTTTCAGTTCTCCAATTACAATGGAAGAGTGCCAAGCTAGTCAGATTAAAACCAGCAAGATCTCTGGTTTTGCATTTCTCTTAAGTTGAGATGAATAGTCAAAAATAGTGCTCAGAATGTCCCCATCACACCTACTACACTGTGCATCATTGCTTTTCCTCCTCTTCCTGCGCCAGCAGTTTTTGCAAAGGAAAAGAACCTTAGAGGTTCTTTCTTCTTTTGCATCGTCCAGCCAAAAAAGAGAAGTCTTATCAGTTCTTCACCAGCAGTATCCAACTGCTCATCTCTGCAGTCCAGTTCACTGCCTGATATTCCATTTGTACTGAGAGCTCTGCCCCAGGGAGCTGCTGATTCTTCCATTATGCTCTCTTCCTCTACATGTATGATTTTAGCAGTCATCATAAGAATGTAAGAGTAGTGCTAGAACTCAGACCGAAAGTCTTTGTAGTCCACCTGTCTTTCTCCAAAAGTGAGCAGTAATTGAAGTTGCAGAACAATAAAAGAATAGATCAATATAAGGACAAGGATATAGTGCTGATTCTCCACTGTACCCTCTCATTTTTCAGAAAGCAACTTGGCTTCTGTGTGTAGAGCTTTATAGATTTTTCTTTCCATTAATTTGTCTAATCACATTTTGAAGGTTTGTAAATCTTCAATAATCACAATGTTTTGTGGCAAGGTTTAGTTTGGTCATGCACTGTATGGAAAAAAAAATATATTCATTTGTTCTGCCTCTTGATAATTGACGTACAAGAACCTTTGGCTCTTGCATTACAAGAACCAGCGGATGACCATTCCCTCTTTGCCTTCTCTACGCCACTGAGGATTTTATAAATCTCCACCATATTATCTTTCAGTCACTTCTCTGTCTTAGTCTAGTTATTTGTTCTTTAAACCACAGCCATTCCAAATTTTTAATCACCCTCATGATCTTTCCGTGTACCTTTCCTACTTCTCCTTTTTGGAACAGGGAGATTAAAAACACACACTGCGTTTAAGAGCTTGGACATGTGCAACAGCATATTGATATTTTCTATTTTTCTTTTTATTTCGTTCCTAATAAAACACTGGGAATTATTTACTTGGCACAGAACTTTCACTGTGATATTCAGAGGTATTAAAAAAGGGGCATCAGAGCAAAGCTTAGCAGAAGTTACTAGCCTAATGTGAAACAAGGGAGGATGGGAAGGCACGTTTCAATTTGTTCCAAAAGGTAAGGACTGCAACATGGCCTGTTCCTTTAGGAGACTAAAACAAAGTCAATTAAAAAAAAAATCTACAAGGTAGCTGATCTGTAAAAGTAGGAAACTCAAAAGATTTTTGCCAGTAAGGTGAAACGAACATCAACCGAGTCCAAATTTTCACCATCCATCAGAATCAGTACACCTTTGTAGCACTGATAAATATATTGGCTAGAGAGTATACAGGCATTTTTAGTCACAACCATCTAAACTGCCTGTATTTTTTGCATTAAACCCAGCAAGAACACATCCCCATCCCCCCAAACATAAAACCTACAACACTACCCTGCTCCTTTGCATTTCACAAAAGCACTAAATTATCTAGAAATTTTAGAATAGAAATCTCATATTCAGACTACATGCATTTGCTTTTTTTTTTTACCTGCACGTACTATGGATGAATGAAGACGTTCATCCAAAGCCATATTTCCAATAATGCGAATTATGTTCCTTTGTATTTTTGCTGAATCTTTACGTAGCTGGTATATCCTCTGTAGTAGATGAAGGCCTCCTTTAGCTTCAATTTTATCACAGTGAGAAGAAACCTAGCATTGTACAGTAAATACAATGACAATAAGCAGACTTTCCGCAAAAGGTTCCTTGAGATGCTGTTAATTCACAAATAAGGGAATTTTAAGGAGCTGATATGATGCAGAGTCTTTATTACACAGAAATTCTTATTAATCTAGAATTTATTATGCCATAGTTGAAGAGGAAATAAATATGTCAAATGTATGATTTCTAGTGGATTGACAACCTGGTTGATGCTGAGTACCATCACTCTACTCTTCTCCACATCTGAGGGAGATGAGATTGCTCTCTGCTTAGCCTGATCAAATTCCAACTAAAGTTCAAGAGTCTGAACAAGGCAATTGTCTGCACTTGCTAAAGCACTCTCTCAACCAGAGCTGCTTGTCTTCCTTTTCACCACCTAAAATACAATTATAATCCCTTCTTTTTGAAATGCAAAGGTATTTCTACATTCCAAATATTACTGCTATCATTATTGATCTTAAGGGCAACAATAGATTGTAGTCCAAGCAGATAACTGGATAATATGCACTAATTAGTTGTAGTGTCAACTATTGATACTGACCAAATGCTTATGACTTAAACATGTTGTCTACAGTGCTTAAAAAAGTGTGGTAGTTATGGAACCACTGATGTCCTAAAGCCTGTGACTTTCAACAAAGACACCCATTCGAAATGAGTACAGTCACAACTTGTTTAAACTAAAAATCTGGAATATGACAAATTTTAGACTATGTCAGAACTTCTATGTAACTTACATACTCTTCCCATGAGAAAAAATTAGTTTATTAGGCTGCCTTCCAATTCACATCAGTCTCAACTGTCTAAACGTCCTTACAGAAGGGGTGAGGGGTAGGAGACAAGGAAATGGCCACTTCTTCCCAATATATGAGAGAGCATTAGAAAGGAATGTTTATAAATGTAGCTTTTCAGTTATAGTTTAAAGGACAAATTACCTTAGAATGCTGTACTAAAGCTTGCAAGCAAAAGAGCTCCACTGTCTCTGAAGGGATTTTACTCAATGTCTCACAATATGGAAGTCCATTTCCTCCAAAACACCATAAGCCTCCCTGAAATGAGAATCAGTAAAAATCATACCACATTCCAAATCGCTACATAAAATAAACATCTCTAGACTGAAACATTAAGTGTGTAATGATCTATAGAAACTGCTATAAAGAGTGCTCAGCATGCATGCACGTTTCAAAATGTACAAATTACACAACAGTACACTATAAAACTATGTACTATTTTAAACTGAAAATATTAACTAGATTTTCAGTCAGTAGTCTCCATAGACTACTAACTTCAAAACATACACTAAAGGGGAAAAATGTAGGATTTTCAGTTTGTTAATGAATGTCTTCTTTTAAGATAGTTTGCTTAAGCACAGAAAAAGCGAGACTCAGACTGCATCTAGATTTCCATAGTTACAAAAACGAGGAGGAAAAAAGGTCTTCAACACGTAGCATAGTCTCTGAAGACCAGTCTCTCTCAAACATGCAGTAGAAAGACCAGCATAACCTCAATAAAAAACAGTTTTCTAGAACAGCATGATTATCAAAATGCCTCGAAGTGTGGTGTCCTACCAAAGCTGCCTCTGTAGCAAGAGCTCTGGCTGTGAAAATAATAAAGGAGCTATAGTGTAAAAATACTACACATAACCATGTCATTGGAAATAAAGAGTTATTGCACTCTGAAATAGCTAAACAAAGCCTGAGGCATCATTATTAAGATATGACAGTCATTTTTATTATGGCATCTTATAAAAAAAATATAATAATCATGGATTTAAAAAGTCTTAACTTTTTAATAAAAAAAATAATGCACAAGAGATAGTGGATGACACTGGCATTACAATTATCATTTTTAAGCAATAGCAGTACTTTAACGAACATTCTTAAAGCCAGTTAGGAAGTTGCTGGACAAACAGAGTTGAAGAAATCCTGGTTTCCAAGTCCAAACAGACCACTGGACTATTCCAATTCTGGCTTTGGCAACAGTGACCTGTTAGAGGGAGGCACTTCCATGAGAAAGAAGAGTTTACTATTTAAGGTTTGCTAACAACTTATCAGTTTGCTAGTAAGACTTAATAGAGGTTTAATCATCTCAGCAGTAAAAGAAAAATCAAACAATGGTAAGATGAAATGTGAAAAATCATTTTATGAGCACTGCAAAAAGCAGGAAATTTTCTGGACAAAATGTTGAAATATCTGCTTTATGGGAAGGCTTGTAAGGAAAGATATAATCTTTCACTAGACCAACTAGTACAGCTGGGAAAGATAAACAAGCTTTCAAGTAGACAGACTGTATGTAGAAAAGATTCTACTTACGTTGTACAGTCACAAAGTCTCTGTATTATCTTCCTCTTACAATGCTCAAAAACATAGAAATACGTGTGTATCTGAGCTCTGCTGTATCAAATAGTTCTGTTCTGCAGGTGGGAACTCACCCTTTGTGCAGCGAGAGTCTGACTACTTTCACGTAAAGCAAGAGATGTGAAGTACTGGACACATGGATCAAGACCAGTCTGAGGTAAAGACACTAACAACAAGCGAAGTTCATCTTCTATGGCATAATCCTGTGAGAAGTAAGCACAAATAGCTTGTGTTCAAAGCAGGAAGCAAAACACAGAGAAAAGAAAGATCTAAAATAATGGAATCAGCCATATTAATAAGGTCATACAATATGAATCCTGGACTTGAGTACTCTGCAACTTCAGTTTAATAATTACACCTGCAAAGACTTTGGAAATTGATAATTCTAAAACCACCGAGCGATGAAAAGCAAGTTTTAAACTTCATACTTCGGTGGCCTTACTCTAATATGTCCAAAGGACAGAAGAAAAAACAGTTCCACTTGGAACAGGAAGCTTAAAAGCTCACTGTTAACTACACAGGAATTCTGGTGCTGCTCCATTAAAATGAATGTATAAATTACTAGTAAAAAAATACAGGAAACATTTAATCTTTTATCTTCAACGTATTCATATAGATGTTCATTCAATAATCCAGGGTAGATGAGAGGAAAATAGATTCAACAAAGTAATTTTATTTGCCCACAGTCATGGAACTTGCAGTTATTCTAATCCTTGCTACAATCGGAGAGGGAGACATATCTGATGTGCAGAGCAACTCTTTGCTGCCACAATGGCTTGCTTCAACTTCCTAAGCAGCAAATTAGGAACTCGTAGCTTCAATCGCCTAGCAATCATACTGCTGTAAAAATAAAGTATATACACAATCATATACTAGTATAACCTAGTACTTCAGGACTGCCATGTACAGATCCACTATCACGTAACATTACAAAGATGAGAAAGCAAAAACTGAGAATATCACTACCAAAACTGTTTTTCAGATTTCTGTTGGTTAAGACATACAGGTATTCTCTGACAGGGACTTCTGCCAGCATTCTTTCTATTAGCATTACAAAAGACCTCCTATATTATGCTTTATGTGTCAATGTTTATTGAAGAAGCTGATATGATGACATGATTGCTCAAACCATCATATATACATACTTACTAATTAACATAAAAACAAACCAAGGACAAATCCATCCAATACAGACTTGTTGGTACTCAAAAGCTAGCAATAGAGGTGGACCTAGAGCAGAGCACCACACTAGCAGTGAGGATGCAAAAGCCTCCAGGAGTGCTCTCTATATGCAGGATTCTGTTGGTGTCAACAAGGCAATCTAGGATGACTTAATATAAGATTGCTGCACATTGCCTATTGGGTAAAGACAGGCATTGTGTGACTCAGACTGGTAACCAGCTCAAATTTCACTGCTGGTAAATATGTAATATGGATATGCAGTCCGAGAACAATAATTGATCAACACTCCTATCCTTATTTCTTCCCATCACGTCATTCACTAATGCAGATATACCCTAGGGGCATATCACTATATTATGGTTTTGTATTTTGGTCTTAATTTTACTACTCATTAGTTACTTTAGAAGAACTCCACTTTAGTAAGGTTACTAGCAACAAAAGCACTACAGACAAACCTACTTTTCATTTACTTACATTCTTTATTTTTGGCATTGGTGGTGGAGGCAGGAAAAAGCGAAGGTCGATATCTTTGGATCGAGCCAGACCTATAGCAGTCCTTTGATCGCAGGTTTGGGCAACTGTACCATACTGATAATCTGTGGCACAAAAACATCAGTGTTAGGGTTAAAACTAACCTTAAATATTTCATTTGGTTTAAAATATAGTTCCTGATCTACTTTGTAAATATACTTGAAAAAAAGAACCACCTCTCTGCAATCTACTTAAATAAGCTCTGACTTTGTAACCACAAGTTCCAAAAGACAAAAACTGCAGATGTTAGACCAGCACTACACTGAAATGAAATACACCTGGGCACTAATTGTTAATTATAGACCAGTTTGACAAGGTCCTCAAACATTTTTTTCCTTGGTGCAGATCACTTACAGCTGCAAACTGAAGTCACCGAAGTTGTGCTTTGGACAAGTGAAATACCGTATTTATGATAAGAGGTATGTTGAACAATTTGGTCTCAGCTGCGAAAAGTTAGTACATACTTTCAGTTTTACCCTTTCTTGGACCCAGTTTTGGAGTATCAGGTTAAAAAAAGAGTGTTTCCCTCATGAGGTAGTTGGCAAGAATAACTAGTGTTTGTGAAACATCCAAATACTACAGCAGTGAGCACTACAGAGAAAAGGAGATAACAAAAAGCAACTAGATTTTTGAGTACTGCAATCTTATGCACTGAGATCCTGAGATCACCTGCTAACAGTACTCTCCTGCAAACATGAGACAGTTTTATTAAATTAGCACACAAAGCTTCAGCTTTGGTACATTCTAGCTTTCAAATGTTTTCACACAAAGCTTTTTGATGGAAATTGCTTGAGGAAATTAATTATAATTTCAAAGAGGCAACAGGAAGCAAGATAAATCCCATGGCATGGAAATGTACTAGAAGAGTGAAAGGTCCTCGACCGACTGGTTAGCAGAATAACTACAGTCAAGACTAGAGTGTCACCTAGTTATTGCAGACTGGTGATGGAAGGGAAGGAGGACACACATATACACATAGAACCCCTCTACATGGGGTTTCAAGGGTACTTGCTGCTAGAGCAACATGGAGGACTTCTTACTACTGAGTAATAACTAGGATGAAAAATGGCTTACAAATAATGCTTGCACATACAAGTCCTCCCCCTCTACTTTGTAATTACCTTGCTATTACTACCTATCAGCTCCTAACCAATTTCTATTAACTTAACCATGGCCTTAAACTCACTCCTACAAAGCCTTACAAAAAAATCACTGCCAGAACTTGTGACCGTGTTAACAGTCCCAACAGAAAAACCAAGGAACTAACAAACATGAACTGCTCTCCCACACCACGGCAGTGGTTTCAGTTCTCTGGTGGGGAAACAGAGAGACCTGTTGCTGCAGACACACTCTGTATCAGGGTACTAGGAAAGAACAATTGCTTGAAATGTAAATTAACCCCCTCCCACGTTTTAGACCAAATTTCAGAGTGTATATACACTTCTGGAAGCTACTAGCTTTTTTTCATATTGGCAGCAGACTTGGAACAGCTAGCAGAAGCTTTGTCGCATTTCTGGGATGAATTAGGCCACATCAGTATACGTTACCGTGCCAGTGACTGTTGTTTGCCAGGTCTCGTATAGCCTGCAGTCGGACCGCTTTGTCTTCTGATTGACTCCTCTTCAAGAGAAGCCATAAGGCACATTCATGATCTTCTCCATCAAAGGTACTGAATTGTTCTTTTACCAGGAAAGAAATAAAACCCAAGTTATTATTAATGAGCATTTTAACAGTCACAGTTCTATTTTTTGAGTAAAAAAAAAAAATAAAAAAAAAATCTGTTTCTTTTCGTATCTGAGCATTAGTTGTTAACAGTAATTTACAGTGTAACGTTTTAATATTAAATTAGTACAATAAACAACAGTGTTTAGTATAATATTATGTATTATTAGTACAGTATTATTAGTACAATAAACAACAGTGACACTGTTACAAAAAGCCCGTGCTCCTTTCAGCTAATATTGGCAATTCTGATGAAAGCATAACATACTTTTCTAAAATGAAATTTTGAGAGTACTTCATCCCCCAAACATCTTTCGTACACAAATCTGGTATCTTAAGCTTCAAACCTCTTCTGAAACAGGAAAAAAAAAAGCCCTCAAATCTCTTCTTAACCACCACTTTCACTTACTTGAAGAAAATGAATGCTTTATATAGAAAATATACTAATATTCTATGTTAATACAGAAAATTATAAGTAATATTACCACTATTTCAAACACAAAAGAGCATGTTAAGTTTGTAAGAAAAATTATTTTACTTTCTAAAAGGCTTATGTTTTACTTTTCAAAAATAATAATGATAGATAAAGCCATGCTTTCAATACTTACCATTAAAAGGTCTTCGGAAAATTTTAGCTTCTGTTTCTAGAATTTTTCTCACTGCTTTATGGATTTCTTTTCTGGCTTGATACGTGATCCCTACAAGAGTATTTGTAGATTACTGGAAGTCTGAAAGACAGGTCTCTCACATTCATATATATATATGAAAAATATGTATATATACACACATACATATACATATGGACACCTATATATATCTAGAATTATCTCATATATAGAGAACTGTATGTATAGGACTATCGTAAAAAACAGCCACCAGCTGTTTCGGTTACACTGTGAAGAATATTATTTTTGTAACAGATTTCAGGGAATAAAACTTTCCTTATATGAGTGACTTCCATAAACATTCTATTCTCTTAAAATTCTGTTTTTAGAATCCAAACAATTATGCATCTTACCCTGATATTGACTTGGATTTAGAGAAGCTGTACGTATGTACACATAGGATTTAAGTTTTTCTTGATGTATAGCTTGAGTATCAATTTGCAGTAACTTCTTTAAGGACAGGACTTCATACGTAATGAATACAAAACCTCTTTAAATAAAAACACATATGAATATTAATTAAAAACATAATATGGCAAAAAATACATTAACAATCATTTTGGTACAAATCATCCAGATTTTACTACATATATAATAGTCTCCAGATTATTTTAATTTAGTAAATAGGGAAAAGACTCTAAAATACCCAAAATAAGTAATAACTATCAGAAAATATGCATTAAAACTATATTCTACCATGTCTAAAGGTCCCCTAATAATGTCACATTTTTTAAAAGATACATGAAGTAAAATCTTTACTGTGTACACAAGTTACATATATGCTTGTCAGTTCCAACTTACCCTAGTATAAGTGATCCAGTTACCTTTGCAATTTTTCCTTGAAAAAAATGAAAAATTCATGTCAAAGTCATGTGCATCATCTCAACATAAACATAGTTAGCATTTGATGACCAGACAGTAAGAATGTCAGCCATTAAGAGTAAGCTTTTTTAATTTTTTTCATTGCTCTCTGTCTTTCAGGAGATCATTACCTAAATTTACAGACGGAGAAAATAGTACTTGATTAGAATTTCCTGCTGTCCTAAGCAAGATGACAAAACATGTATCCTGCCAGTGCTATTTACTTTCAGTATTTCTACCTAACAACTACATTTGTTGCCCAGCTGTAGGAATCAACAATAAACTTTCTCTGCCTGTATCACTAGCATTCATTTGGAACTCTATTTTAAAATGTTAACTTTTTCTTAAATGGTGTGGATATTTCTTCCATGTACATGAATACACACATGTATGTTCTTTGAAAAGTCCTGTAGAGTCTCCCTCAGAAAATATTTTTTTTAAAAAAAATTCCACTATGAGTTCCATAATATGAATCTAATTTATAAAGCAAACAGCTGAATAAACACATGCCACTTGCAACAATTTCCCTTTTAAGTGTATCGATTCCTTTGAGTTTTGAGCACTTTTGGCTAGACAAAGTTGAGCTGATTATCTGTATCTAAGGAGCTCAATACAGAGAAACTCTATTATTATCAGTAGCAGCAAACCCAAATGGAACACATCTCACCTATCATGAATAATTTCTTTTCCTCAGCATGAATTGGGAGATTTGCCCCACAACCACTGCCACCAGGTTCTGTCTTTGCGAGACCATAAGAATTTTGCATGCAGACAAGAGGCGGCTACATGTTGAAGAAATAACTGGCACAGAAGATTGAAAAGGCAAAAAAATGCAATGCTTCCTGTAGAGCAGAAATGGAAATAACCTGTCTTTTAATGCTCAAAAATAAACTTCAGAATTATAAGAACTGTCATTCTATACAGAAGGCACCAAAGAAAGCAGAGACTAAGCAGGAAAGACTGCAGAACTAATATCAGTAAATAAGAAGGAAGAAACAATGGAAACAAACTTTATTCAAACTTCATTCACAGTTTATGGCTTTAGAGGTTACCAAAAAAAGTCAGATACAAAAGGGACTTTAAAACAGTTCAATAAGACTGCATTTGCAGGGAGCCCTCCTCTCATGTTCTAATCCCAGATAATCTGCTGGTGTCATTTTACATATCACTATGCAAAGCAAGATCAAAAGCAGACATTCACCTTAGGCAAGTAAAAGCTTTTGATCATAAAGTATTCAGGGATTTAGATCTTTTGTATCATTTAATTATGTATGGCATCATACCAACACAGATTTTTCCTTTTTTATTAACACCTCAGATCAATACATATAGAACTGTACTTACTGATATCATTCCAGGGCAGGTGTGTTTTTGTGGCTGGACCGGAGGTTCCTATTTGTCTATAGCAAAATATACAGTAAGCGGCCACTGACATTCTGTCTATTAAAAAAAAAAAAGTAATGATTGATTTGAGAATTAGAGCAGAAAACCTGTAGCATTTTTTTTCTTGTTTTTTTACAGCCAAGTTCATGATAGCAAAGGTCATGATTTACAGCAAAGGCCACAATAAACCATATTTGTGTCATTTCACTCCATATGCTCTGATTAAAGAGGTCTATAAACACCTCAATTTAATAGGCTGCATTTCAATTACAAGAAAATTTTAAAGTAGTTTTTCATACCATTATGTGTTACTGTTGATTTTAGCTTGTAAGCTTGTTAACTTGTCTGCTTGTAAGTCTCCTTTCCTACTTCCTACTTTCCTACTCGCCCTTCAATACCAGATGTGGTCATATCTCCATCGAGACACTGCTCAACATAACATGGGCTTTAACACAACTCAGTAACCAAATGCTTTTAAAGTTCATAATTGGTTGTGTTAGCAAGTAAGTCTTTTATTTTGACTAACAAGGCTCCGATAACTACTACACATTTTTGCCTTTAAAGAGTAAATCCAACTAATACTTCAAGAATGTAAAAACTCTACAGTTAATGAAAATATTGGTTCTAAAACGTTCTGACTCCACAGGCTCATGAAACTCATAGGGCATGCTTACAGGTAAAACATAGAGGACACATTTCACTTCAGAAAAATTCTTACACATGCAAACCAATGACAACCTAGCCGTAGCCATGAAGAAGAGGAGAACCTTTTCCAAAATTAAGACCTTAGCAATTTAACGTTATGAAGACACACAATATGGACAGACTAATGCCACTGTATTCACTGAATGCTGGAATCAAACTAGAACTTTTTTCCCAAACAATCACAAACACACATAAGGTATTTTAGAACTGTCAAAGTTCTGAATGTACAAGCAACCCAATGCAAGCATGAATCTTCTTGACAGCAAAGGTCTCCATGAAGTATGAGCTCTTCAGAAATATGAAATTATTTATTTTTCTGACCTATACATGATGCAAGGCACTGAATTTTCCCTATTTTACAGGTAGAAAGATGAGTTAAGACATGCATACTGCAACTTCCTTACATATTCTAGGTATCACCTTGCCTCTTTCAAAAGTGGGACTATTCAAGAGGGACATTAAACATTTATAACAATCACAAAATACACAAAAAATTGTTTTTCATATGCTGCAGAACAACATTTATATTTGACAGTAAGTGAAATTTTAGCATCTGCATCGATATGTTTACACTGACTGAAATACCATGTTAGTCTGTTCAAATAGATTTTAAACCACACCACTCTCTCTCACATATTCATCAAATTAGTATGTCAGAAACAGAGATGTGCTTATTAAATGTCAAATTAAGTCTATATCACCACAATGACAATTAATTAAAAATTGTAAAATGTCACATGCATAAATCTCGATTGGTAAATCTGATCTTGAATACAGGAGCCCCTTATTTTCTCCTTGAATTTAAGGTAATCTCTACAGACCAAAAAAAGAGCTTTTATTGATTTTAATGTCAGTGTCCAGTTTCTCTAAACAAGGGGACTTTTTTTATTTCCTTCCACCAATATGCCTTCCCTTTTTCCTGTTTCCACAAAAGTTTTGATTTTTCCCTTCTCTGTTGCTTGAGTTGGGGAGATTTTGGAAAAATTGCAGCATTACTCCAGCACTGCCACAATCGCTTTTTGGCTTCTGTCATTTCAGCATTGCGTTTATCTGTTCGCTTTAACAGAGCACACAACACTATGAAACACTTTTGAGTCACTGATAATCAGATAATCAGTCCCCTGGAGACACCTCCCCTGCCTCCAAACTCTCTGTCTAATCTTTACTATCTTTATTCCCAGAACCACAGTATTCAGATTTGTTCTTCTACCCAATCCCAGCCTGTAACTGCAATAAACACGTAGCTCAGTGACAGCAGGTACCACAATTCCCTGAATTCAAAACGTGCACCTGCGAACGCAGGAGGGGCAAAGCCAGTAACATCCATCCCTTCATCGCCAGGAACCTCTGTCCAGGTCCGAGAGCAAATATGCTTCGGGATATATCAATATAAAGCAAATGACCCATTTTGCACCCCGTTTCACAGCTGGTTCAGGAAGCCCTGCAGTCTGCAACGAACTCCTGCACTGGCCCAGGGAAAACCCTGTTTCGTTACCTTTTTACGCGCTGCCACGGAGCTCAAGGCACCGCTCTTATTTCTAAAGGTTTTTAACAAGCGCGGCAGGCACGCTCGCCGCTGCAGGCTCCCGGAGCCGGGAGGGACTTCGAGGGCGAGCTCGTTAAAACGACAATAAATATTAAACCGGGAGAACGCGCCGCAGACCCTCTGAGGTAAACAAGCACCTCGCTTCGGCGGGCAGGCGGTGACGGCGGGGCTGAGATCCCTCGTGCCCCACAGCCCGACCCCCACCGGGCCCGCCCGCCGGCCGCCATTACCGAGCCCCCCCACCCCCTCAGGCAAACGCCGCCGCTACCTTCCGCCTCCGCCTCTCCTCCCCGCACCCGGCACCGGCACCCACGCGCCCGCGTGACGCCAGCACGCTGCCGGCGGCCCAGCCAATCCGGAGGCGCCGCCGGGAGCGAGGCAGGCTGCGCACGCGCGTGGCACGGGGCTGGTGACGGCCGGCGGGCGGGAGCGGTGACTGCGTCGTCAGGGAAGCGGCCGGCGGCGGCGGAGGTGGTGAAGGGCGGGTGGGACCGGAGCCCCTGGGAGCGGTGGGACCTGCCGGCCGGGAGCCGCCCGGCCGCTTCGCCGCCCCCGGGGCGGGTTAAGACTTGTCTCCTTCCGCCCAGGGCTGCCTCTCGTAAGGCCGCGGCTCGCCTCCGGCGGCGGAAGGGCCGGTGGTCGGCCGCAGCCGCTGGAGGAGCTCGGCGGCGCTGGCTGAGGGCGGGCGCGGGGTGGGGGGGGTGTGTGGTGTCGGCCGGGAGGGCTGGCCTGGCCGTTCCTGGGGGGGAGACCCTCAGTTTTCACGGTGTCCTGGCGTGAGGTACAAACCGCGACAGGCAGCTCGGCGCCGCGCGTGAGCGGGCCCTGCTTGCCCGGCCTGGTCCAGCGCGCATCCCTCTAAGCCTCCGGCCCAGTAACCGGGCAGCGCTGCTGGTCCCGCGGGAGGTGAGCTGCCTTAAAGGATCGCTGAGTTCAACCGAAGTGGCGTTTCTTTTTATTTCAGACTAACTCCCTTTACGTGTGTAAACCGAAGCCGGAGTTGTGCTTATCACCTCTTCCTTTCGGCGTTTATAAGAGAACTGAGAAGATGGTGAATGTTCTAAAAGGTGTTCTGATTGAATGGTGAGTAACAGCTCTTACTGCATCTCGTTGTGTCAGTCTACTTATTTCTTTAGAGCTGGGAATATTCTAAGTAACTTAAGAGTCTAAACAAAAAAAAGGAATTGTCTGGAGGAGCGATGCTGAGCAAGCAGAGAAAAGTGTGGCCTTTGGGGGAGGAAGGAGAGAGGCAGTCGTAGGTAATCCTAATTACAAACTCCTTTTTTCAGGATACTGTTTTCTACTTACGCTTGACCATTAGATGTTCCCTCTTGTTTTTTATATTGCTTAAAAATAATAGACTCTTTTGTCATTGTTTGTAAGCAATGTGTTTCTTTACTGACTCTAAAAGGAGATAAGAGAATCTTCATCTCTTCTTTCCTTTTTTTTTCCCCCATCATTTTCAGTCCAAATTCCATTAAAGGCTAGTAAGTGGCTCTGTTTGTAGATCATACTTGAAAGGAATGTGTTTGTAAAAGTAACCTTTTGGTACATGGGCAGTAGACATGTTTTCATACAATCTTAAGTCTCTAGACTAAGAATCAGATAACTGGTTACCTCCAAAGCAAAAAGAAGTATCAGTGAACGTTTGTGTTATCATTGTGTAACATTACATAACATACTGTACACTTAGACTGTAAACATATTAACAAATTATAACTGCAAAAAAGCAGAAGAACCTTAAATCTTTTGTGATGGGCCTGCATGGTGCATATAGCTGTGGTCTCACAGCAGCTAACTTCTGAGCTGATTGCACATTAGCCAGGTGAAGTCTGGATGGCTATGTGTGAACAGTTCAGAGCCTAAACTCTGTGTAAACAAAAAGCCTGTCTTCTCAAATTTGGTTCTATGCTAGTACGTTGACAAACTTTCTGAAGCACAGCTGCCTGTCTGCAGTTGACTATATAAAGGTGCCCACAGCAGAATTCTTGGCTGATGAGGCAAGAAGTTCTAAAGTCTCAAGCAGCTAGGAAAATATTTTACTTTATGCATACCTGAAGATTTGTGTGGTGGTTTTTTTTGAGCTCCATGGCCACATCCCACTTAGTATTAGCGTAGAATTTAATCATTCTGCCTGGAAGGGAAGGGAATTTTCTATCTGATAACAAATTGACAGCATTTGTTATGCCATCAGACATTTTCAACAGCCCACTGGGAAACTGACCTTTGAGTTGCTTTTGCTAGCTCTTGGTGGTTCGGTTTTGTTTGTTTTCTCCCCACCTTTTCATAAAGGTAGGCTATGACTGGGCACAAAATTCCATCCTAGGAGAAGATGCAGAATTACTGTAAACCCGTTGCCTTGTTTACACTTCAGATACAAGTTTTTTACAACCCAGTTTTCTTAGGAAGCTTAAGATACCAAGTGGACAGGGAGTGGAAGAAAACCCAGTTGCTTCTGAATGTGTAAATCATGCAAATAAAACAGTGAGATGTTGTGCAGGTTTTGGGTTTTTTTTTTTCCCCATACTCTTCCAATAAATAGCTAAACTTTTCTGAAGATACCATGTCAAGGATTATAACTGTCAAGTACTGTAATGAGATCAGTGTTTTTGCTGTGAGATATGTCTACTGGTGCTGTGTACAATTCTGTATGTTGATTGTGTGAAAACCAGTCTCTGGATGCTGCGTAACGTCATACAAGCTGGTCGTACCAGCTAGGACAAAAGCTCATGCCGTCTAGTACTGCTGATGCGAGTCACTAAAGTACAGCTGAACGAAACAAGCAAAACATAAACCTTCCTGCACCCATCCAAAAGGGAATGTGAAAGAATGCTGGGAACCATATACTTCTGGTATCTGATTTTTCTCAACTCTTCTGTTTCTCTTTTTTTCCTCTTACATGTCAGAGCACATAAATAATGGCTCTTCTGAAAACGATGTAGCTGCCAGACTTTCTTGTTCTCCTTTCCTCAAAATTACTCTGTACTTCTCATCTTATTCTAGTCATGCTTCGCAGGTTTGAGGCTAATATTAAAGGTTGTTTTTTGAGTTGCTGGGTAGGGGGCAAGGGAAGGGTTTGGTCTTATAGTGCCTGTCTTTGCATCATATGTACATTTAGGTAAGGGAGAATTGGTCCTCATACTGCGTTTAAAAGAGAGAAGATTAACCAAGGAGTTCTTTGAAGATTTACTATGTTATTAAGAATTCTTTTTAAGAATTACTATGTTTCAAAATTATAAAAATAGTTGTTTTGGCAAGTAGTAGTAGCAGTCCTGAGGAGTAACCGTAGTTCTGAGCTACCCGATTCCAATTTCATGTATTTCTTGCACATATGCTTCACCAATTGTTGTAATGAAATACTAAGTTTTACCAAAGATCATGTTTTTCCTCTTTTGTAAAAACTAGTATCAGAATAATATTGTCTCAATTTTTCAAAATTTCAGTGCATCGAAGAGCTTATATTTTGAAACCACTTTATCTGTTTTGTATAATGCAACTCTTTCTGTTACCTGTAATTTCCATGCTTCCAAAATTTTTTCTTCTAAACACTTAAATTTAACTTAGAAGGTGACATCATGGAAAAAAAATTACAGTGTTTGGTTATGGTGTGGTAAATGTACAATTCATACATGGCCGCTTTTTCTCTGTGCTATACTACTTTGAGTTAGATCTGTGTTCTCTTGGGTTTTGGTTACCCTTAAACAAAAATGTGCTTGAAGAAAAAGTGTTCTTATGGTGCTATTGCTGAAGATAGAAATGTAAGTTCAAACTTGCTTTATTAAAGGTTGGGGTTTTGCTTTTTTTAAGCTACATTAACAGCAGCATGGGGACACTTCTCTGCTAATTAAGCAGCTAGTTCTTATTAGTATTCATTATCGGTTTATTTTTATCTCTAAAGTAACCCAAGCAATTACTATTGTGAAAGAAACAACTTTTTCAATAGCTTCATAAACTGTATTTGAATTGTGAGCATCTCTTGAAATTAATATTAATTTCCCAAAGAGTTTTGGGAGTGTCTTCAAACAGTATTTATTTTGTTGTTTCTTTTTAAATGTATCTTACTACAATGAGGTGGAAATCTGATGTGTTTTTATCTCTGCAGTGACCCAGCAATGAAGCAGTTTCTGCTCTACTTGGATGAATCAAATGCATTGGGAAAAAAGTTCATCATACAAGACCTGGATGAAACCCATGTCTTTGTATTAGCCGAGTTGGTTAACTTCCTCCAGGAGAGAGTGGGCGAGTTAATGGACCAGAACTCTTTTCCTATTACTCAGAAGTAAAAAGACTAGAGAAATGAGATAACTGCGAGTTTTGGAATAGTGAATTTCAATAGCTTGGGTTGTTACTCTTTTGATAGATGCACTGTGGTTAGTAAGTTCTACATGGAAGTGGCTACTCTAGAAAATGGATCATTTTCATAGACAAAATACTCTTGAATTGGATTTTATTTCTCATTTTGAAAGATTATGGTATCTTTATTAAAATTCTTAAAATGATACACTTGAGGACTTGCCTAGAGAATTTTTCATGCATGGTCTCTGTTTTTCCTTTAGGATTTTTATCTTGTGAGATGGTATGACCCAAAAATTAGAGTAGTGTTTCTGTATTGGAGTGCTGTATGAACTCCTCTGACACGTTACATTCCTGTGGAATTGATTAAATATGGTTATAGTGTGACTGGTAGAGGTAAAGAATGTCTATTAAAGTATGATCTGTGCTTGATGGAACACCTGCCTAAATTGAAGACATGGTCAGATAGTGCTTTAACTTAATGGATTTTATACACAAAAATGAAAGTTGGTATGAGTTTTCTTTTTGTTTTGGAGGGTTTTTTTGTTGGGTTTATATATTTGGTTGGTGATTTTTTACCCCAAATATTTTACAAATGCTCCATACTACTTGCTGACCAAGGCTATGCTTTCTGTGTTGTTCTGGGTTTGGGGGTGGTGATGAGAATCTAGGAGTTTGGAGGGGAGAGGGGATATCGAAGGATGTGCACAACAAAATCCATTACCCCAGGTCATCACATTTTAATTGTAACTGATTGCTTGCATAACAACAATAGCAAATTAAAGGGGTAACATAAATGGGAGACCAATCCTTCAGGTGTAACTGCTTGTATTTTTCCACTGAAGCTAATACCTAGTCATAATAAGCTGTGTGATCAGGAAGGGGAAATAAAAGCTTGGTTGTTCTACTTGTGAAGAAGAAAGCTCGTTTTGGATTTTTGGGGTGTTGAGTTTTTATTTGGTTTGGGCTTCTTCCTTCAGCGTAGCTCTTCCTCCCCTATTGACTTTCCTGCAAAGAAAAAGTCTTATAGTTTCACATGTGATTTTTACACTGTGTTTGTGACACTGGCTTATTTAGTAAGTCAGCCAGCGCACGATGATAAAACCTGTGCGGATTTCTGTCTACAAATTCAGCAGAGAGAGATTACAGAAACAAGAGGAATAACATGTATTACCTTTTCTCTTATCCTACTTCCTACTCAAAATAATCAAATTTATTGGAGAAAGTTTCATGAGATGTTTTTAATCCAAAAGTGATCCAAAAAAAGTTCTACAGGATTGCATATACTCAGGCTCGTGTGGATTAGCAAATAGCCCTGTGGAATTTGGTTTCATGTAGTTTCTGGTACCTCTCCTTCTCTCTGACTGTATAGAACAATGGGGTTTGGTCGAAGTTGTTTCATCTTTCTTTTACAAATGGATGCTTCCCCACTCATAGAGATCAAGAACCAGCTACACATCTTCACTTGAAATAAAAAGTTGAAGTGTTTTATGAATGGTTTATGGTTCCTTACCTCTTTCTTGAGATAGGTCAAACATTGACCTCCTAACTGTTATTTTGTGGAAAATTATCGGATGCTCATTTAATGGAGAGATAATCAGTGTAAGTGTCTTACATCCTTTCTTTGGAATCCTAGTTTATTTTCCATCCAGATTTTGATGAGAGGTAAATGATCTCTCAGTCTCTCTTTAAATGACAGTACTTGAAAAGTCATGTTAGAATAACAGTTGTTAAACTTCTATTTAGCCTGTTTAGTGCTACACTTCTATGGTGATTTTCCTTTTAAGTCTATGATAAACTTCTTCCAGTTCTTGTCTTTTTCTCCTGGTTAATTGTACAGCTTTATTGTTGCATTACCTGTGTTTTAGCTTGTATTTCCATTGATAAATAGCTTATGTAATACAGGGGGATAGAAGTTCCAAACTGTATAAACTAAACAGTTAGGTGTGCATTCTTAAACTTTTTGCTCTCAATCTTTTTCGAGCAAACACGTTTACAGATTTTAACTTCTAAACCTATCAAGACTTAGATCCTTCCTGAAACCTAACCAGGCCTAACTGATTCTATGCTGGAAGAATAAACAAAAGATATAAAGAAGCAAATTGGTATCTCCTTATGGGATCTAAGGAGACTTGTATTTTCTAGGGGGGAACAAAGGTATTCAATCATGTAGTATGGTGAAGGAAATCCAATGAGGAAGTTTTTAGAACTTCAGTCTGTAGATGCATTTAAAAAATATAAATACCCAAGGGTTTCTGGGGTTGAATAAACTTGGATCCCAGAAAGACTTGTCCTCTTGGGAAGGAAATGGGAGATCTGGTTACCCGGGATATGGAGAACGCGGAGGTGCTCAATGACTTTTTTGCTTCAGTCTTCACCAGCACGAGCTCTAGCCACACTGTCCAAGTGACAAAAGGCAAAGGCCATGACTGGGAGAATGAGGTACTGCCCACTGTAGGAGAAGATCAGGTTCAAGACCATCTGAGGAACCTGAAGGTGCACAAGCCCATGGGACCTGATGAGATGTATCTGCAGGTCCTGAGGGACTTTTTATCAGGGAGTGTAGCAATAGGATGAGGGGTAATAGTTTTAAACTAAAAGAAGGTAGATTTAGATTAGATAATAGGATGACATCCTTTACTGTGAGGGTGAGGAGATGCTGGAATCAGGTTGCCTAGGGAAATTGTGGGTGCCCCATCCCTGGACATGTTCCAGGACAGGTTGGATGGGGCTTTGAGCAACCTGGTCTAGTGGGAGGTGTCCCTGCCCATGGCAGGGGGGTTGGAACTAGATGATCTTTAAGGTCCCTTCCAATACAAACCATTCTGTGATTGTATGAAAGCGCACTTTTCTTTTTTTTAATGCATATTATCTGGGAACTTCCATGCTTAAAAAAAAAATATATATATATATAGCCAAGATGGGAGAAAAGTAGATAGTATCTTTAAAAAATATCAAGACATTTTCAGATAGTTAACATTTATGCTTACAGATTTTAAGTCTTTTCACTGGCTTTCATTTAGTTGTGAAATATTATTGGTGAGTGGAGCTTGGAATGAAACATTGTGTTACAAATATTTCTTTTTTTAAAGGCTGGAAGCATTTGAGAATAAGAGGTTAAGGAGATGCTATAATCCCTATGCTTGTATCTAGCATAGGGATTATACTATTTTCAGGTCCTAATTGAGCAGCAAAAATAGAACTTGAATGACAGACTTCTTGTTGCTCCTTCTTAAAATTTTTATCTTGATGGGCTTTCACCGCTAAGGGTTGAGCTGGTGCTTGTCGTCTTGCTTTCCATCTGAATTGAGAGTATCTTGTCTACTGGCGGAAGAGCATAGTAGAGTAATTACCTAAAGGACACTTATTTGAGCTTTATTGCTTATTTGCTACTTATTTATACTTAGTAGCTCTAAAAAAGCTTGCAAGTTCACTTGTGTCTTGTGATGTAAACAGTTGCTCTTGAGAAGTTACTGTAACTTTGAACAGGCTTATAAACACTACTTTCACTACCACACATGCAGAAAATGGTTCTATTTGATGGAAAGAAGAAAGAGATCTCTAAAGCAAGGTAAGAAAATTTGAACAAAGCAAACAATTTATGGTAAATGGGAAAGGAGGGGTGAAAACTGAAAACACAGCTTCATATTAAAATAAAGCAATAGGACCTCATGATTTTTATTGAAAATAAAACTATATGTTGTTTTGGTTTTTGTTCAAGCCTCAGATTATTTTTTAAAGTTTGTTTATTAATGGCCTTCAAAGAAAAGCTGTGTAATATGGCCACGGTGTACTACAAAAGTAAATAAGCCTAAATACTGTAAAGTATTTAGATGCTTTTAGAAATTGTGGGATAAGCTAATTGGGGAAGATTTTTTTTTTTTTTAACATGGGGGTTGGCAGCATGATGAAGGTGACCCTGAGTTAGTCAGTATAGATGGGGATTATAATGAATTTCTTTGCTTGTGACCAACACATAAGTTTCCTTTCCATCTCTTTGGTACAACAGTTAGCCCAGGGAGGATAGTTGTCCAGTGCAGTAAAAGAGGAAATAACCAACAGTCACTAGAGAGAATGGGTGTGGCTTCAAGAAAGAAAACAGTGTTGAAAGAAAATAGACAACGCTTCAAGGAATTGCAGCAGTTTACATGAGAGAACCCAGATTGAGTGGATTTGACTTTGTAGCTAAACTGCCAGTGTTGTCTCATAGAAAGGTAGGCATCTGAATCCACTTGGAATGAATGATAGAGTGGAGGTGTTTGCTTGTTTGGGTTTTTTTAGAATTTAATGTGCTTATAATGACTGGGTTTGTTCTATGTAGCACAGTGCTGAGAGCTAGGTGGCTGGTGTGATGTGCTGTACAAAAACTTCTCAAAGTGCTGTTGTATGTTAAGAAATCTTATTTTACAGTCTTTCCAGAATTGTAGGGTATATTTGAAAGCATGTCTTCAGATTTTTTTTTTTTAATGTGGCATAGCAACAGATTTTACTGTTTTTTTCTCACTTAAATTAACTACAGGGCCACCTCAAGTATGCAAGAAGAAACTGGAGAACATGTATGTTATGTATTAACAGGATTGTTTACTGTGAGCTAAAGTAAGCAGGTTTACTGGGAATTGAAGATAATTGTGTTTCGTGGTGTCATTAAAATAGCTTATTTTAACTTTTATGGTGATTATGTCAACTAAGGAAAATGTCCAACTTCAGTCAGCCCCTAGGTTGAGCTTGGAAAAGTAGGGCTCTTAAAAAAAAAAAAAAAAAAAAAAAAATTAAAAATCAACAAGTCTTTAATCATATCAGCCAACACAGGCTGGGAGCTATATCTTGCTCTTCCAACAAGGCAGTAGGCTGTTGAAGAAAACAGTAAGCTTTCGTAATAAATCTTCATGCAGTTACCAACTCTACAGCAGATTCTGATCCTTTTCCCACAAGGGAAAGACTTGTTGATAATCCCATAAATGATCCCATTAAAGCTGTTGGAAGTTACTGTGAAATGAGACATTACTCAGCATGTCAGAGTCATGTGTCCATGTTTGTTTCATAATTCAGACTTTGGGAAGGCTTACATGTGCTATACAAAATTTGAGGATTCAATAAATTGCTAAAGTTCATAATGATGGAATAAAAATTCTTCCTAAACAAAGATGTTATCTTTGGTCTTATGACTTAACAACTAATGAGAAATTTTAAAAAAGATAGGGTCTCTGATTGAAATATGATGTGGAGGAGCTGCTTTTTTTTTTTTTTTAAATGTGGTATAGAAGTAATATTACCCATCTTTGTTTCATATAAAAAGATTTTTCAGGACTGAAGACTTAGCAATTTGAAGGCAGACCAGTAAGGGGAGCTCTTACCAATATTTTAAACTGCTTTTTAAAAAATTGCTGTAGCATGGGCAATGGTGGGTTAGAGACTTACCGTGCTCCTGGATGTGCTTTCAGCTGGAGCTGGATATTCTACTTCAAGAGATCCTTCTAGAAAGATATTTGCAGTAAGAGATTTTGAAATGTAGTATCTTTAGCTCTGAAATTTCTTAGATGTTTAGTTATCCAATGTTTTTTTCTATGCTTAGGTGCACAGTCCTGTTACATTAAAATGTTGTGTCTGAAATGTGGTCTTCCCTTCAGATGTTACTGGTAGGTCTGTGTATCTCCATTCCATTAGCCTGCTTTAGGAGTTGCTCTGTACTGAGTTACATCACCTTTAGTGAGTGTAAATCACAGGAAACCATTGTTAATACAGTCAGAAGTAACTTTTATGAAGGTTTTTTCTCTTTATTTCCTCCTCATACAAAATACATATGATTGTAAGGTACCTGTTCCTCAGTGCACGTGCACCATACTGTATGGAAGACACATAAAAGAACTATTCAATCTTACACTATTTCAGTCTGCACTGGGGATTTCTGTGTGTGTCTCTAAGGTGTTTGTTGCTAATAGTACATAGAAATGAGACATACAATTTTTCCCTGATTACCTCCAGAAGTGAATAGCTTTGTTGGTTTATACTTGTATAAAGGTAAAAATTAGTATATTGCCTAAACAAAGAAACATAAAAAACACAATACCTACCAGTTAAGTTTTAATGGGGGTNCATACTCCCTTGGACATTTAGTGGTTGTATTTTTCATATAGACAGAAAAAGTAATTTTCTCTCCTCTGATTGTGTAGCAGTAATAAGCAGATTAACTGCAGAATAGAAATGGGCTCTCAAATTGCTGTCCAGGAAGCAAATTTAAAAAGTGAAAAATTCAGGGTATTATTGTTAGCTTTTAGAATTTTGTGCTTAAGCAATTCTGGGTGTTATAACAGCAGCAAGTATAAGGTTCCTAGAAGCAGTCTCATTTTCAGATTAATACTTTGCTTCTACCAAAAGAAAAGCAGACTCATAATGTCCATGCAGGAACGTGCTTGAACACACCAAAGAAAATCTAGTCAGCACCAAAACTCTGTCAGATAATTGATTAGCCATAAAACTAGCCCCTTGGGAAAGAAACAGCAAGCAAAATTTCTGGATGACTATAGATTGAAGGACCTGGCTGTGAGAGCTGTAGTTGTTCACTTTTTATTACAGGAAAGATGGACCCAGTTGTGCAGGATGATGGGCACATCTGCAGCTGTGGAGAGATCACTTGTAGATAAGAAAGTATTGCACATTTCTACACTGTTGGCATAGCTGATATACTGTTGGTAGTGAGGGGTAAACATCCTTGGCAAACCTTTGTAATCTATCAGCATTTTGTGTGTTGTGTTCCTGCTTTTTTGAAGCTAGAGGGGTGGGGTAGGAGGATGAAAGAGAAAGAAGGTAGGAAAGAGGGGGGAAAAGTATTTTAGGCTTGTAACTAGCATTCCTGTTAGCATTTCCTGTTAAGTCTGAAATTGAACAAGATCACAAGGAGCATAAGGACAAAATTAAGAGAGAGCTTGCACTCAATTTTAGTTTTTCACCCAAAAAGGTACTTTCAATTAACTATAATTTAATTGGTTTATGGAAGGTCCTGTACTGATCATCAGAGCCAACACATCACGAGGACTGGGAGAGAATAAATTTTCTTAATGTTATGCCTATTATTCTACCTTGCTTCTGCCCTGGATGGACCACTTCTCTGTGTGGAATGACAGTGTTTTGCTTCCTTTTAATCTCTGGATTCTCATACATTGGCAACTTTATTGGGTGTAAAATACATTTTGCATGTCTATGGTATGAATATCACTAGGTATATAGGTATTCCAAAAGCTAGAGATTCAGCAGCGATGACTAATCCTGGGATAACGATAGCCTTCTGTATCATCAACCAGCTTGAAATTAAGATATGAAAGAAAAATCTCTCTTCAGATGTAATATGAAGCATGCTCCCTGCATTTGATTTTGCTTTTGGTCTAAACCGAGGCCATCTTTTAATTTTGTGGAAAATTATTAAGTCAGTATAAAATTTAAGAAAAAAGATACCTGATTTCTTAAGGAAGATTTGAAATAGATATTGTCAAGCACAACCGTGGCAAAGTCAGTGTGACAGAGGACTGTGACAACTTTTTGCTGCTGGCCAGGTTGTCCTTTGGGCAAAGGCAGCTGCAAACAGCATTTGAGAGGAGCAGGAGGATTGGGCAAAGCTAGGCATCTCAATAAATCTGTCAGGAGGACCAGGGAACCTGAAGATTCGGAACTGGTAAATGTTTCCCCTTTTGGCTTTGAGTAGCTTTTTTTAAAAGCCATTTCTGCCTATTTAGTCTGCTGTGTCATAGCAGGAGCTAGAAGGAGCTGTAGGGAGTGGGAAGGAGGGATTCTGAAGGTGTGTATGTGTTTCAGAAGGTGGATCCTAAAGTTGTTTGCTACAAGTATGAAAAACTAGACCAAGCTGAATCTGCCTTTTCAATATGCAGAGTTATTCTAGCTTACTTTTTTTTTTTTAACGTACTACAAAACAAAAGGAACAGTGAAGGTGCTGGAAAGAACTTTTATTGTTCAAATTGGTAGCTACAAGAAGCAACCAACTATACCTCTCAATTTGAAACAGCGAAGGAGGCTGTTACGTAGTGGAATTTTTATTATTATCATAGTTACATGAAGGTCATAACCAAAACAAGTCACAGAAACAGAGAGAAGACTAATGTAAATGGCCTAAGTGAAAGACTAGTGGTCAGACATTGGCCACACTTCATCCTTGCTCAAGCTTGACATTAACCCCTTGTGCCAATATTTTAAAGTTTCTACTAACCAGGAGTCTTGCCTTGGGACATATAGGGCAGAATCATAAGTTGGATATGCTGGAAACTTGTCACTCTTGGGTCAAGGGAACATCAAAATCTGGATTTTTCAGTCTCAAAACCTGCTACAGTCAAACATGATGGGTACTTTTCTCCTTTGTCTTAGCAGCCAGTATATAATGATGACAGTCATGCACATTTGTAATGACTGGGATGACATGAAACAATGCAATAATGAAGTGTCACGTACAATTAAAAGGGTGATTAATGTTATTCTCTTTTAAAAGTACGAAAATAAAAATATGTATGAGAATAAATTGTGTGTGCACCAGTAAGTATTGAATGCAATTCATTCTAAGAATGATCTCTGGTACCAAGTGATTGATCCTTTTTAATGAAGCAGACATTTAAATACATGTAAATTGCATAAAAAGCGTTGAGAATATAGACGAGATGCCAAGTCATTAGTTGCAATTTCTTGCAGATGTTGGTAAAAAAATCATTAAAAAGTAATAAATATAGAAAGCAAATATTAGCAAAGCAATTAAGGGTTTGTTCATGCAAATGTGAACTCATTACCAAGCGCAGTGAACTTACTACTCGGAGTTGTTCTGCTAGTTTTCAAGATAAGATCATATATCATACTAAGCACTACATTTAACAGTAATGTTTTTACTTCTGCCTTACTACTAGAGCTGTGAGAGAAGGGAGAGCTCTTTGAGAAGTGAAGATGTCAACAACGTTATTTTGGTAAGACTGTCTCACCACTTACAGTTCACCTTTAAGTTAACTAGTATAATATACTGGAGAAGTGAAAAGACTGACGTTGCTCTGAGCTTAAGCAGGTAGCTTTCCTCTGCCCTAGTATAGATTTTCCCATCTGTAAAACAGGTATTAAGGGTACTAATTTTTCTGCTACTCCTACTAAGCAGAACTGCAGCCTTGCTTTTTATTCTGTCTATACAAAATGCAGAAAGGAAGTCTGTCCTGCTTTCTTTTCCTATTAAAATATAAGTATTCTCTAGTAAAAGTAAATGTTGTGGGTATTTCATAATATACATAGGAAAGTATGCATTCAGTTGTAGGAGATCCCATTATGCTAGTATGTTAGCTTACTTGCATGTGTGTTAAATATTGCTGTCAGTCAAAGATTCTTAGGTCTTTGTAGCATCATATCCTGGCCTAATCACAATTCTGAGTGACGGGTTAGGAAGAATATGTGTGTATATATTTGTATATGTGCACACACATACATATATTTATATATGTATAAATACACACACACACAAAATAACTGTGCTTATATGTGTGTGTGCATATATATGCATATGCAGTGTCTATATATAATTATTGCAGCTACAGGATGCTGACCTTGTGGGAGAAAGATACCATTCCTTGCCCAACAATATTTCTTGCAATTTAAGGAGGAAAGGGATGCTTTTGCAGTCCTTGCACTGAGAAGCATCGCTGTAAGCCTCAAGCAGGTGATGGGCTTCTCAAGGGGGAACAATTATAGGAAATTGGAGTACTAATAAGGATAACCAGACATTTCACATCTGGAATTTATTTTGTGACCTTCTAAAACTGGCATTAAAATGATCAGTGAGATCCCTAATTAGGCATTTATGAAAGTAAGTTTTGGGGTTTTTTCTCTTTGTACATAGAGCTGATTTTTATCATCGTATTATATCTTGCTAAAACAGTAAAAGAATGCAAAAAAAATTCCAGTATATTCATCATATTCTTGCAGTGTATTTTTCTACTGTTAAATCTAGATTGAAATTTTTTTTTTCAGCAGATTAAAAGGACTTAAATATTTGACTGTGTTCCTTTATAGGATTACCCATAGAAAATGTAGGTATCATGATGTAACTATGGTATTTTTTAAGAATTAACACTTGGTTTTGCAACAATCTCTGTATTTGTTGCATTTTTTGCTGTGGAAGGTGATAGTACAGAGGATACTTGTTTGGGACTCTGGTGATAAGTTGTTGTTGGAATACTGGAGCTTAAAACCTTGAATATTTTGATGGCTTATCTCTTACTCTTCCATATTTTTCAAGAACTCTATCTTTATTTTTGTATTTGAATGTTGCCTCCATTGGATTTTGCAAAAAAAGGATTGCTTAAGCTTCACTGTGCTGTCCTCTTACTTGAACTGCTCATGAGACCACACTTAGAAATGATAAGAGGCTTTGAAGAATATATATACACACGACATGGGTCTCTCTAGATTTAAGCTGAAAAAGATACAAATTTATATCTCGGCCATTAAAGCACTTGTCTGAAAAGCCTAGGGACCTTGGAAGTATTTCCACCAGCTACTATTTATCTTAATATTCTAATGTGGGCTTTGCTGAGAAAGTTATATTAATTGCTTTTTTTAATATTGTAGACATATTCAAAGGTCTCACTTTGAACTAGGGTTTCATAACGCTAAACTTCTTATGAAATGCATATAAAGGGGGCCTAGCCTGATATAGCAAATGAAATAGACAAAAATTGACTTTTTTAATAGAGTAACAGATAGAACCATGTTTTTCTCCACTGGCCCTTCTCTCTACCCATTTCAAGTTTAATTTATCATTCTTCAATGGAATTGTTTACAACTCTATGCAGAAGTCTAAGTGAAGTCTTCACAGTAACAGTGCAATAGTGTTTATATTCCAGATCTCTCTTGGAAAAAATTCATTTGGTGCTCCCTTGGGAGTACTAGCCTCCTTCATGATCTCATCAGATTGATGCCTTACAGATACTCTGTTGCTGACTGGCAGATACAGATTTTTCTCCTCCTCTCTTTTCAGCTGATGCTTTTAGTTTAAAATGAACATTTGTAAGTCCTTCAGTTCATGATTTTGAACTCTGTCTATTTCATCCCATTTTGTTATTAATCTGCTTCTGTGGGTCATCTGTTCTTTCCTGAATGATATATATATTCTGGTTCTAGTCTGTATTGTTGAGTCTCAGGTTTGTGTCATCAGCAAATTTTATTAGCACACTCATGTTTTTGTTCTAAGGTCAACTAATAAAAATATTAAAAAGGTCAGTATCATGACTGATTGCTCAGGGACTCCGTTTATAATATCTCTTCAGTCTAACTGTTTTCTTTGGAGCACCATCTACTACCACCTTTATTAGTTCCTGTCCCTTGCCATCTGTACTAACCCTTTTTTCTTCAGTTTAATCTTGTGTGCCACCATTTGAAACACCAAATAAAGTTAAATATATACATTAGTGTATTTTCCTTCAGTTATCTGACAAAGAAAAAATGCAGAAGTTGCATTTCTGTTCAACTCTGTGTGCACTATCCCATTTTCCCTTTTACCAAAGTGTCTTTATTGTTATCTGCAACATCTTTTTCAAATCCTTATGCGCCATTCATACCAGATAAATAAATCTGAGCTTGCCCTTATTATTCCCTTTCTTAAATACAGGTACAATGTCTTTTCTTATATATCCTAGGGCTGGCAGACTTAATTTATAAAAAATGTTGCTGCTTTTAATGTGTCAGTTCTTTCAGTATCCTGGGATGATATCCTATTTTCCCTGTTCAGGTTACATTAAGCTCCTTTAAGAAGCAGGGAGGGGAGGAGTGGAAATATATGTGGAAAGTTGGACCTGCTTCCACAACAAAAATGAGGCAGGAGGAAGCTGGAGTGAACAGCCAGTCAACAGGAGGGTTTGGTTAATCATCTGTCAGCCTGGCGATTCTCCTCAGCCGCTGAGGCCTTGCTCTTTTGGAGAATCTGCCCAGGCAGGCTGACTTGTTTGTCTGATGTGTTCCTCTGTGGTGGAGGAAAATTGTGAGCTTAGGTACATCAAAATGAAAATGCCTTTTGGAAGCAGTTGAGTGCATAAAGCAAATAAAAATGAGTTAAGTTTGCATGTGGAAAAACTACGAGTGAATAGATATGCATGTGAGGAAGTCTGCATGCGAAACTCTCCAATGCATTAAAAATGGGATAGTCATTCATGCTGGAAATGCAGATAGAGGTGAAGGAGGAAGATAGAATAATGGAGATATCTACAAGAACAGTTTTCCCATTATGATGCAAGGCATTTAGGTCCTGTGAGGTAGAGTTTTGCAAGGTGAACTGTTTATGTCCTTTTTTTACAATGTATAAAGGCAATTTGCAATTTTTTCTTATTTCTTTCAATTTGGAGTATTTTGGTATTTCTCAGCTTCTCTTTCTTTGCTGCAGAACTGAGAGACTGGAGTGAAATAATGACATGTTTTCATTTGAGTTTTAGCTTTCTTGATTGTGTACCAGAAATAGCTGCGTTGGGAGCCCTTTAATCCTTAGATTGTTATTTTTGTTATTAATTATATTTAATTTTAACACCTTGCAATGGAAATTAGCTGAATTAAAAGGCTAAATTTCAATGCCTTTATACTGATGAACAGTACCACTGAGGGACTCTGGATTCAAAAGAAACCTATATTTGCTCAAACATAGCGGAATTCCTTATGGCTAAGAGTGGCAGGGACATTTGAGTAAATCCATCCAGTACTGCCAGCCAGAGACATTTCAGGTTGGGCAACTGAAATTGGAGAATCTTGTCTTCTCAAAACCTATAAATACTAATGGACTTTCTATGGTGTTTGGCCTATGTTTCTAAGAAATTCATATCAAAATCTTGCCCTGAGCTCAGACATCCTTCCACATCCATTTTACTACACGTTGGGAAGTTCAGCTCAGGAGTTGCAGAGCAGCAATGCTGATGCAGTCTTCTGAAAAGTCACTGGCTAGCAACAAAAAATGCAGTTGTTGTCTGATGGAAGCTGGTCTTGTAGGTCATCAAAGCAATGAGAGGCATTAGGAGGATTTCCCTTTACATCTCTGTTCTAGACTGAAATGGAATCAAATTCTTTCTGTTGTCTATTTAAATTCAATTAAGTGATGCATTTTTCAGAAGTCAGGGCAAACTTTCAATGCAAAGACCTCAGTCCTGCAAATACTTCAGCATATTAGTTTGTTGAACTCAAAAATATTCATAAGTTTTTTATAACAGTGAGGCTTGAGCATGGATTTAACGGCATGACAATGTTGAACTAATTTTGCTTACCTGCTAATGATTACACCTGAAAGAGGCAACAACATTTTTTTATTATTATTGGTAGAAATAGGTTACTTTTCTCTTTGGTAACTCAAAAATTGGGTTTTGTTTTTCCTTTTTTCTTACCTTAGTTATCTGGACTTACTAAATCTGCATCTTTAAATTAAACTATCTTTGGGATGAGTTTAATTATGAAGAGCTACATCCCCAAAAGAGATTTTAAAAAAACCCAAACAAATACAAAACACTGAGTTGAACTAAGGATCTTAGCAATAATGGTTAAATTTGATTTTTCAGTTGTGCTTCCCCTTTCTCAGGGAGCATATGGAATACTTCTAGGAAGTGATTGTATGATTGAAAAAACAGTCACCCTTGACCTTACATATAAAGAGTATATAGAAGACTATCAGGTCACCAGTTCTGGGAAGATAATGCCTGCAGAGATCACAATTTTGTTTTTGCAGTTGATGGTGCCACTTATATTTTGAAGGCAACCAAGTCCTGTGCTTTGTTTTCTGTGCCAACATACCGAAGTTGTACAAAGGAGCATAAGCAGAGTGAGCTGTGAATGGAGAAGAAACCATGAAAAGTAAAAGGACATGGCGGAAAAAATTGTGTGTCTGCAGTGAAGACATTTAATGTGAGAGAGTGTGAATATTTTACCTGAAGAGAAAAAAATTGATGTGTTCTGGTTGGGCAGACTAAGGAAAGTGAGCTGAAGAAATTGTTTCTTTGCATTTTGTTTTTGAAATAAAAAATTTCCACATTCAAAAAAGTTCACGTGGTTGCTCATAGACAAGTGGGATTTATCATCTGCCTCCATGAGTGGTCATAGCTAGCTATTTTAAAGGTGTCTGCCTGTTAAAAAAAAAAAAAAGGTATTATAATAAAATCTTCCTGAAAAAAAGGCTGGCCTTTGGTTCTTTAGAGGGAAGGGTTGTGAATATGGGATTAATGGTTTATGGAAATGGACAGATGTTGGAGTAACTGCTTACTGTCACAGCTAGGTGAGATGTAGAAGCATTGATCTGGCCATGACTGAAATAAACAGAGCTGAGTTCCTTCTGAAAAGGTACGTGGCTTATTGTCTTTGACCTTAAATTCACAATATCCCAATAGTAAAAATGAATCTACAAACATTTGTCTACAGTTTCTTGACTGATCTTTTATTATCCTGTCAAGTTGGATAGGTAACCAAGGATTTCTTTAGATCAGTAATACGAAGTGAGTAGAACCACAGCTTTTAAAAAATATGGGGGTTTTAGGCTTCACAATAAAATTGTGTTGCATGATATGATGATTTTGATAACAGAACTTTAGGTTAATGTCTCTATTCATTTAAGTTGCATGAAATGTTGCAGTTGGACTATTGAAATGTTTATGCTCTTAGCTCCATTGTATAATGAACTGGTGCTTTAGGTCAAGCTTGTTACAGCAGAGGAAGACATGGAATAGACTAGTGAAGGAAAAGTTGTCTCTCCCCTTTAATTTTCTGTGTTTTGTATGTATCTTTTAAAAAACACTTTGGAGTGTGGATTAATTGGGTTTTGAAATGCTTGGTTATCCTAGAGATGTACCTTTAGCCACAGAAAAAGTACAAAATAGTAGTTGCAGAAACCTGATGAAATACAGTGGCAGTATTTTCCTAAGTGTGGTCTGTCTATGCGTTTATGGACCAGCAGTGTCCTGTAGGCAATTTAAAAGAGCATGTGCTATGACTATAAATAATAGAGGCTTTGACATCTGTTTCCAGTTTGGAAGCTGAGGCCTTGTCCTAATTGCAAGGATACTCCGGGGTTCCAGTCACTCAGATTACGGACTTGATTTCAGATCAAGGCTGTTGCTCGCCTTCTGCACAGGGGTGAATGCTGTAGTCCCTCCCTGACGTGGAATCGGGTCTTGCCAATTCAGATGCACAGATAAAACAGATGAACAACTGCTCCCCTCTGGCAAGGTTTAAACATAGCCTGAAGCACCTGGCTTTCTAGTTTCAGGGACTATTGTGTGTCTGTGATTTTTGTAAATAAATGTGTTATGTTGATAGAATGAGCTGCAGCAATGATAAGATAGTTCATCTTCCTGTGTATTTTCTTTCAGTCCTCGCCACGTGCAGGGTGCAGGACGGGTAGGACTCCTGCAAGGTATCACTCAGTCATGATCATAGTTTGTAGAGGCTGGTGAACAACTGCCAGCCAGAGTTTTCTCTTGTGATTATGAACCTGGCTACGGAGAACTTGTAATACAGCTGGGACTACAACTGTAGGCAACACTGTTACACTGTGCTGGGGTGGAGAGGACAGGATTACAAACCACGTTAAAGCTGCAAGTTGTGTTTTGGAAACTGATGTTTTTTGCTCTACTACCTAAACTTAATTCCTATGATTGCCTGTAAAATAGGAATTGAGCTAAGGCACAGATGCTTAAGTTAAACACAAGAAGTCAGTGGTTTTAACTGTTTTGGCTCCTTAAAATTTTTTCTATTGAGGAAATAATCCCAGTAGAATAAATCTAAGCCTACCAGTAAGGGGTGGTGGGGTGGTGATGGTGCTTGTTGTCTTTGCAGGTATCTAGGAGGTAATTCAGGGACTCTGGTCTTCACAGCTCACCAGTTGATAATAAACAGTTGTAATGCCTCCGGAAATGGAGTCCTAACTCCCTGATAACTTTTTATTACACTTTAGCTATGGGACTGTTATTGCACCTTTAGAGATGCCCAAAGGTATAGCCTATGCAGTGCACCTGAAAATCTTCAGTAAAAAAAAAAGGCAACTTGTTTCCAAATGAGCATTATATTAGCAAATGAAATCTGTACCTAGCTCTAACACACTATCTCGGGCTTCAGGTTTTTGCAAACCTAGACAGTCCTATGGCACCGAGTTTGTCCCCTTCTTGCTATAGGTTGTAAGATAAAATCCTTACAGACCTTTGTAGAATAGTGTGAAAGATATTTACCTTTTTAAGCTTCTGAAATGGTCAGTAAATTGTGATTGCTAAAGCCAGCAGGAGATTAGGCCTTCTCACTTCTTCTTCCTCGGGGTACTATTCCTTCGGTGGCTTTTTTAGAGCCGATAGTTACAGTTTGTTCCTGGTTTCCTTAGAGTACTGAGTGTTTCACACCTTTTATGTGTAGGTATTTCATTGCTCCTTTCTGAAGAAAGGCAATGTGCACCGAATGTGGTACCTGAATACAGCTTCAGAGTTTGTTTGCAACACAAACCGCTTTTTTATTGAGGCTCTCCCAGGTTTTGTAGCATTGATATCTCTGGATTAGGTCCTGAATTGCCAAGTTTGAGGATAAAGGCATTCCCTCCCATAAGACACCCCCTTGACCCGTGATTGTAAGCAGTATTTTTCTGGAAGCAAAGGCTACGCTTAGCATGGGGCACTAGTCAGCATGGTTAATTTTCACTCGCTGGGGCTTTTGGTTTAAGTCACAGTGCAGGAATACAGCGGTGCGATTTTTGCTGGGAGGAGTGTGAGGGGGATGACGGGCCCCGATGCCCCCGCTGCTGCCGCCAGCTTCTTTTCCTTCCCTCTGTTAGCCTTGAGCGTCCGGCGATTTATTTTTCAGAGGAAGGTAAGCGACGGAGGGGGCCGGGGGGGCGGCAGCCTTGGACACCCCGCCTCGGCCTCCCCTTCCATCCCCCCCGGCTGTTCCCCCGTGTCAAATGAGCTGTTATCACGTCGCGTTACAGCGCCGCGCCGCCATGGCGCTGGCCGGGCCCCACGAACGGGCCATGGCCTTGCGGAAGGAGGGGGCGGAGGGGCGCCGGGGGCTGCCCGCGGCGGAGGGTTTGGGGCGCTCCCCGCCGCCCTTCCCCTCGCCGGTTCCCCCGGCCGAGCGGCCCCGGCGGCGCCCGGCGCTGCGGGAGGAACGGCGGGGGCGGAGCCGGGCCGGGGAAGTGTGGTGGTCACGTGGCGGGGGTCACGTGGCGGGGAGTCGGGCCCAGCCGCAGCCGCCGCTCCGGTAGCGGTGAGAGACGGAGCCGG